>JAVTVY010031718.1:0-125504 GCA_036873755.1 Hanleya hanleyi
GTTTTCTGGTGTTTAATCAAATTATTTCCACTGAATGCGGTCATAGTGGTGGTGATTGACGAAATCCATTCTGCTGCTTAGTTCAAGAAAGAGAGATTTAAATGTTTCCATAAATTTGTTTTTGAAATGTATTTCCTCATGCCGATTTGAATCATTTCAGAGCATTACACGTAATGAAAGTTTTCACGAGAAAAAGGCAAAATATAGGGAATATGGGAGGTTTTGAGTAAAACATAGGCAAATATAGGGATGACTCCAAAATATAGGAAAATATAGGAAGCACTTGCAGGCCTGAAGACATAACTCAGATACTGTGGGTTTATGCCGTCCAACCTTTTCATTAATCGTAATCCCGATATTGTGAGTACAAGTATTACAAGTACAATTGACCCTCATTATAATGCGGACCACCACAAGTCACACTATAGTGAGTCTACCTAACAGCAGTGTATACATTGCAGCTATATTTTGGGGGGCATAAACTGTGATTGCGCTATACTGAAGCAAGCTTTATGTAAACCCTGTTATAATGAGTGACAAGTGTACACTTTGCTTCTGGGATCATGAATATTTTTTAAGAACAGATCAAACATGGTAATCCCTCTAATAATTCAATCACACGAAGTGAAATTTTTCACCATAAAATCTGGGGGTAATCTAATTTGTTAGAACAGGAAGTTGACAAAATGGTTCAAAATCTTGCATATAATCCATTATTTCTTCGTTATTTCAATGATTTTGGAGGGTGATCAAATTTATTGAACCACCGATTAGATTCTGCACTCAAATTTTAATGTGATTGAATTTTGATAGGGGGATCGTCATATGATATGCATGTATTGTTATGATTTGTCAGGCCTTGTTTTTCGTCAAAATTCATGGGAATCCAAATCGATTCTTGCAACCCAGCTCTATGGGAATCCACGGGAATCCAATGCTATCATTTCTATACAGATTGCTAATAGTTTACGGGAATCTGTTGGATTCCAGCTAATTATTTTGCGGGCGTGCTGACGGGGATCGGATTCCCGTGGAAAAACAAGCCCTGTTTGTAATATTGCAATCAGACATATGTCAGAGGACCAATCTCAGTAAACTCAGATATAATATCACGGAATATTATATCTGAATTCAGCCATATATAAATCCCGTGCGAATTTGAAACTACTATTGTTAGCCAATCAGATGGATAGCTTGTTGAAACAATTTCAAAATCACGCCCATAGTAATTACACATGGTAGCACGTGGTCTAATACATTATCTTAAAACAGTATCCAAATATGGCATAATTTCCAGACAGTGTGCGTGGAAAGCCGTAAAGATCAAAGAGTTTACTCCCGCCGAAAAGTCTGGCTTTGTTAGGGATAGAAAATATCAAAAGTTTGTGCCATGCGAAGATGTTAATCTCCGTGAAGTAAACGTCAATCATTGTCAGAGAGAAAAGGTAGAAAAGGTAGAAATGGTCGTGATTGGCTTATTATGGGATCTCGTAGAATATCGGCAAACATGGTATTCCCCTGATTTACCATCTTGGTTTACCTAGATTGTCAGAGGACATGAAATCATATTATGTGAAAATATTCTTCATATTTTTAGCTGTAATCAAGTCAATTGTTCAGAACTTCTCACAATTATGGGTTTGTAGTAACACAGCTAGATTATCGGTCATCCTCTACATTTTAGTACTGGGGTTTAATAGGATGAGATATACATAGGGCGAGGCATATTTCAAGCACATATAAATCATGTGCTTGAAATCATTACAGGGATCACCATATAAGGACATAGTGCAATGAATCATACTTACAAAACAGTATTATCTCTATATTGTATTTCAACCCTGTACTGAAAAAATACCTGAAATGAAATTTACAAAATTATGTAAATGGTCAAAGATAAGGATTTACTTTTAACAAGAAAATCAAATTGAGAGTAGAACATTCAAGGATATCCCTTGATTTATCATCAAAGCAACCCTCGCAATATTAAGGATGTATTCAGCCTCAAAATTAATGGGTTTTGTAACTCTCCTCTGTGCGTTTTTCCGCAGCGAAGTTTGCTGAAGCATCATAGGTATTATATGATGATAGTGGGATCATCATGTACAACGAATGCAAGAATATCTTGTCAGAGAAATTTCCAACTCTTTGACAGGTTTTCTGTTTGCCACTGAATATGTGTATTGAAATAACCTACATTCAACGCTATGTTGAAAATAGCAGAGGTGAACTAATTTTCAGCATTCACATCGATAAATGATGAATGCCGTTATAATTGAGGGCTAAAATTATTTGTTCCTATTAAAGCCGAGACTGACTCAACATGTTCAGTGTCACAGGGTTAGTCATTCAGGCAATCATCCAAACGCATGGTGCTATCATACATAGAAACTTCTGAAAAATGGCATGCGCAGGGGTCGAAATATTTAAAATAGTTTACTTGTCACAAGAGACAGGTGACCAAAAACTTCACCTGTCACCTTTAAGAATTAACTGCACATGTGACATTTGGAATTGTCAAGTACATGTAATTCAAGATTACGGACAAAGCTACATGTTGCAAGCTACTAATTAAATAAATTAATGACACCTTGTTTCCATGCGCTAAGTATCAGCTGTTTGAATGAATTTGTCAAAGATATATTTTGAACACAAAAAAAACAAAAAAATGGCAACCTGTCACTGGAGACAGGTATTTTATTTCTGTAGCTGTCTCTTTCAAAAATGGTGTAAATTTCGACCCCTGATGTGGGATCAGATATTATCTACATATATTAAGGTGTGTCCGAAATGGCCGCACCTGGTTGGTCCCGGAGATAAAGAAATCGGGGCAATCACATGCCTCTGTCTGGTTCTTGGCAAAACATTACCAACAGATAATTTGATTTAGCTCTTTGAACAGGGAAAACGTATGATGTATTGTGTACAGGCAAATGGCAAAATACACTGGATCACATCAAGGGTAATTAGTCAAGGAAATATGGAATTCCCTTAGCTAGCTAAGATACCAAAATATTGAGACAGATTAGTGGTTTTCTGTGATTCTCAACAGATTTTCTCGCCAAATGAAAATTTCATTGATTGAAGAATTGGTATATATTCGTGGAAATATCGAGGACAGTATGTGTTTCGTTTATCTAATCAATGTGAGTACTTACCAATTTCCTAGAAGTGGTAACCTGAATTTGAGAGGTAGTAAGGACTTGTTCACCATGGCTATCATGTAGTTCTTAAACCTCAGTATCCTGTGGTAGATATCTGTGAACCAAATAGAATACACCATGAAAGTAGGCTACAAAAATATTAATCTCACTTTCGGCTCTTTCTGTATTAGCGGACCTTAGCCTCTCACATAGAACACTCAAAAAGTCACCTGTGGGGAGCTTATGGTGATCACATTGTGAGCCAGCTACGAAATAAGTGCCTTTGACAATTGATCGAATCAGTCACATTTTATTGTGAAATGAAGTTAATTTTGATCATAAGAACATATATTAGCTTACATTCAAAAGTATTTCTATGTTTAGTAGAATAATAGTAAGTTGGTGCCAGATGGTCAACCTCACAGGGTGCCACCATGTTGGAGAGATGTTCCGCCAAAAATAAATTGTGAGCATGTGCGAACGTGATCCCCGTTTCTGCTCCCAGAAATCTACTAAGGCCAGAGGTCACTTTCACAGCTAGTGAGTTCTGGGGCTATATTGCAAAAATATAGCTAAAATATGGAAACTCTGGTGGTTGAGGTCGCTAGACACTGAAAATAGGGATTTGGCTTGAAAGCATAATGTTCAGTCCCCGACATGTTCTGAAAGAAGTTTTGACTTGGGCCCCAAAGGGCACCAACTGTGGGTGGATCGGCATGAAAAATAATCCAAAGCAATATGTTGAGGCACAGAATCCACATACAAACATACAGTAACAACTTTGGAAAGAATCCGTTCAGGTTTTCAAAAGTTATTATCCAGAATACAAATATTAACTTGACCCCCAGGTGGCGCCACCTATAGGCAAATCGGTACAACTTGAGATCTTGAGGCAAGATACATGTACCCACATACAAACTGAATGTTGACACCAGCCAAACAGCCTGCCAGACATCATCAATCAAAAGAAGAGATTTCAGCTGTCCAAAAATCGATCAGTTCCACGCAGGACACAATTTTTCTGCTCACTATATCTTGAGGTCAGCTTGTCTTCCCCACACAGCTGTAGCCTGACCTTGACATTTTGGAACAAACACCCCTGAATGGCAGATAGAGCTATGTGATCGGTCAATACTCAGAACACAAAAACAGGTATGTTGATCCCAGATCCACATGAGTGACAAGTATTGGGGAGCTTTATAAGTAGACCTGGTTTTAATCAGATTGCAACACAGCTGTGGAAGAAATCAATGAACGAAATAATGATACTAAATATGAAGTATATTGAGTTATACCTAGTTCTGTGAGCTCTTGTTTGTGAATGCACATATGCTGCTCTGTCTGGACCTCCAGTACCCGTCTCTGTACCTCATGCCAGGTCATGTTGGTCAAATCAATCTGTGTTACAAGGACGAGAGAGAATATAGAGTGACCGAGTTAAATACGAAGCTGCGCATCTGAAAGCCCCTCGGCTCTGGGTACATTCATAAAGTATTCAATTTGAACCAAGATGTCAGGAACACCAAGCAGTCAAGTCACAAATATACAGATTATCAAAAATTTTGCAATTAGAAATGATCCCTAAGGTTTCCCTCCAATCAGAGAAACCGGTATTCATTACATAAGTTTCTTGGTGGTGCATCAATGATGTATACCAAATTTTACATCGAGCATTTGAACGGTATCAGAGATAGAGATCATTAATGATTTCGCATAAATTAAAGATGGCCCATCCTTCCCGCCACTCAGAGGCACTGATGTGGTTATTCATTGAAAGTCTCTTGATACATTGATGCTGTATACATATACCAAGCATTGGCCAAAATTGACCGAGGGGTAAAAAGTGATCGTAAACCCCCACGTAAAGTTTCCATCAAATGAAAGACCATTGAAAACAGTGCCTGAAAATATTTTTTGTCATTTTTTTATGATTTTATTACACAGAGTAAACCGCAAATAAAGCATGGGATTCTGTGGTGGTCTGTTGCAATCATCTAGGTCCAGTGATGTCACACTGCCTATTGATATATTTGAAACTTTTTATGCACTTTCCAATGCTTGACTCCAGCTTAAGGTGTGTATTCTTTGAGTTTCAACACAGGCCCACTGTCATGACTGTCCCAATGTGCATGTTTCACCAAAATCGAGGAAATTAAATGCCCGATTCAAACTGTCTTATTGGTACAGTTACCATACAAAAAGAATTAAGTATTTTTTACCCGGTTAGAAGAAATCGCATAAATGAAGTAAAAATATATTTGGATACAGTTGAAATTTGTCTTTCATTTGACGTTCACTTCATCAGAGGGTTTACTATCACTTTAATATGATTTTACATCACTCCAGCTATATTTCAGTCATATCACTACATTTGGGTCCAATACCTTTTCACACCCGGGAACCCCACGAGTAGTGGGTTCTATTCCTTTCTACACCAGGGAATCCCACGGGTGTCTCAGTTAGTCGCCTCTTACAACAAGCTGTCTGAGGAGCTGAGGCATATTCTTACCATGACCTGGGGTGTGCACAACAACACCCCAGCCTCAGTTCAACCCCGGAGCCCCACGGGACATGGGAATATAGAATACACTGTGACTATACAGATTCTACGATACAATTGTACAGTTGTAGGTCTCCTAAATTATCAGGTACATTTGCTGCAAGAGATCACCAAATTGTTATCTTCAGAATCGAACTATGAAATAATTTAAATAAAAATATTGTTCAGCATAAATATTTCAGTGAATGTAATAACTACATGGATGTCTATAATCAAAATGTTAAAGCTAATTTCATCCATTCCTTAAACAAAATTATATTTTTGAAAATATCACTTTAAAATACAGGACATGCTGCAGGGACTCGTCACCGGGGAAGGGCACTAGTTTCAACTTTGGAATGTTAAATTATTATAGCGCTCAAATTTCATATGACTTTTGCTTTGATATTTCATTATTGATATTTCATTATCTATTCAATCCATCGTGAGTTTTGTTGTGATAATTGTATATAGATTGGAATTATTAGCTTCTACAAACAAATATTAATCAAAAAAATGTGAGTCTGTCATAGATGACAAGAAAATTGCACCATTTATAAGATAAACTCCCTGGAAGCTTTTCAACCATTGAGACAAATCTGGGTACATCAAAGTGTTGGCTCAGGGTATAGCTCTCGTGTGCAGGCAGTTTTTGGTGAGTTTTTCGCCTCACGCGGCTGGGAGCGAAATATCTATCTTGTTTGATAATTCTTGCCTCCCAAGGTGAATTAACGAAGTTCAGGTACAAATTTTGGCTCAGTAATGTGTGTCATCAGATCGTTGGTTCTCCCAGAAGATTTTTCCAGAAGTTTCCAGGAGTTTAACTTTACTTTTAAGCTTTCTCCAGGACTTTTCAGGTTAGCAATTTAATTGCAAGAGTTTTGAGGACTTTCCAGGAGGAGTAAGGACTTTCCAGGAGACATATGAACCCTGATAATTTAACGGTTTTCATCGGATAAACTTTACTTACTGGTGATATTTTCAGTGCATTGGTGTAGAAGGCCCTAATCTCAAAGTACTTAAAGATGTTATAGAGAACTTTGAGCACACGCAGCAACCAGAAGACAAGGGCCACCAACAGACAGACGATGAGGACAAAGCTGAACCTAAAAATAAATCAAACATGTTCAGTGAAGAATGAAAACATGTCAGAGGGCGAGACTCACAAAACCCCTCGGTTTCTCCCAAGCATATGAGAAATAATGCTGAGAATGTGCAACACATTATGGCTACACTAATTATCCAGATCCAGAATTGTTTTTTTTTAGAGAATACCTGTATCATCAATTCTGCAGATATAACAGCTACATTCAAGATTACATATCACAAAACCATATCTAGATTAATACACATGAGTAGTGTGACTGACGTCACAGGACCTATGAAGTAGGGTGAGGAAGATGACTTGGGGTTCCAAGCATAATGTTATAGGTCACCTAGATGACTTGGAGGTACAAGCGTAATGTTATATGTCACCTAAATAGGTCAAATTTTTATCAAAAGTAGGTCAGCTCAGAACTTGCTGGTAACAGTCCCCTAACGCATGTTCATGCCAAAAATCAATGTTCTAATGTCAACGGTTCTCCTTTTTTTGCCGACGAAAGAATTCGGATGGACTCACTGACTACCCGACAATTTGCAAATGAGAGCCTACTTCGTAGGAACAAAAAAGGGTCATAAGGGCCAAGACAAATCATTTTTCATGGGCTTGTAGATTACAAGTACATGTAGATAAATAAGTTTCCAAGAATTTGTAGCTGTATTGAGCACACTTCTTCAGATATAACTGGTTACATTCAACATGTTCAAGCATATCCAATATTAGTACACCCGAAAAGGAGCAGAACTCCCGAAAATAAGGGCTGAGACGATGATTTTTTTGTACGCTTCTACTTCTAGAATACAACTAGATAAATAAGTTTCCAAAATTTAGCAGCTGTACCGAACACGGATCTGCAGATATAACTTGTACATTCAAGTACAGATCACAAAATCGGAGATTATTACATGCAAAAGGGGCATAATTCCATCAAATATGGGCCGAGACAACTAATTTTTTTGTAGGCATCTACAACTGGATAAAAAAGTTTCCTCATAAGTTTGTAATGTTCATATATCACAAAATCAGAGATAACTGCACCCAAAAATGGGCATAACTCTGTAGAATAAGGGCTGAAGCAAGTAATTTTCCAAAATACAGTAGCTGTATCAAACACAGTTCTGCAGATATAGTTGGTTACAAGCATATAATATATCTGTAAAGGGGCATAAATATGGGCTAAGGGGAGTCACTTTCAATAGGCATCTGACTTAATAGCACTAGACATGCTAGATAAATAAGTGTTCAAAAAGTCCATGCGGTAACGGATGGACATGGCGACAACAATACCCCAAGGCCAAAATGGCTGAGGGGTAAAAAGTACATGGAGAGAAAAATTATTGAAAGCTACGAAGTAGGCTCGCATTTGCAAAATGTCCAGTAATGAGTGAGTCAGTCAGTCAGTCAATCAGTGAGTCCATCCGAATCCTTCCTCCGGCAAAATAAGGAGAACCGTTGACATTAGAACCTTCATTTTTGGCATGAACATGCATTAGGGGACTGTTACCAGCAAGTTCTGACCTACTTGAGTGACCTATAAACCTCGAAATTGGCAAAAACATGTCCTAATGCCTCCTATGACCATGGAAATGCGCTTAATTAGGTCAATGTCAGTCTGACCTGACCTAATTGGGTCAAGGTCAATGTGACTTACTTTAAGACCCAATTTCTGACCTAATTAGGTGACCTAGAAACCTTGAAATTGGCAAAAACATGTCTCAATGCCTCCTACGACCATGGAAATCATATCAAACCCTACTTCGTACAATGTAGGTCCTGTAACGTTAGTCACACTCCCATCCACAGTAATCCCTCTAATAATTGAATCAGAGAATGTTAAATTTCCCACCATAGAATACTGAAGATCATCTCACCTTTCAGCTATTTTATCCAATGGTAGAATGGTTTCAGCAAATGTCACCTTATGCCCTGGAACAGCGGGTGCTGTGTTTGCAAATAACACATCATAATTGACACACACAGCTAGGAAGGTAGAGAAAAGCACCACGAATACAAATTGTCTGAAAAGAAATAGAATTGTATGCATATAACAGGGTATGAAATAGACAAACAAATTCTAGTTGCCCTTCGGCAAGCACGGGCAACCATCACATCCAATTGTATTGCAATTCGGGCAGAATTTGGTTGCCCAAAGGAAATTTAGGTTGCCCTGGGCAGCTGGGCAAAGGGCTATTTCGCATCCTGATATAAGAATACAGTCATGCCAACTTTACCCAAATCATAGGAAAAGATGGCATGGCTATAGTATGTCATGTATGTATGCTTTGGCTTAAATATGATGCTCGGTACATGCTCTCTCCATTTGCTCTTTTCTTACCTCTTGGATGTACTAGAGGTGAATTTCTTGGATAATATTGAAACTTGAGGTCTAGGGGCTTTGAAATAATATTAGCCACACATCTGACCAGAATGAATAATTGAAATCTCACATGACGAAAACATCCAAGTGGGTTGCAGATTTATACATCCAAGATCCAAGAACTTCGCCCACTGCATTGAGAATGAATCAATCATCACTGAGCTTGTAGCACGAAATCACAATAATGGGACGTAATCCATTCTGCATGTGAATGGAACAGATAACGACAAACAAATGAAGATTATCGTATAGTAATCGGTATATATTTTCGATGTCTGGACCAATCAACACACGGCTTGAAGGTGGAGCAGGTCAGAACGTTTGATTAGAGACAAACAGGACTGGGCACACTGTTAACCATTTTCCCATTGTCCGAGTTTGTAACCTTCTGAAAGTCCATGAAACACCTTCTGACTGCACTGTGCAGAAAAACGTGGTGCCCATTCAATCTGTAATGATTTTGAGTGACACTGGAAGCATACAGTCAGTATCAGTATACAAGAGAGATGGGAAGTGCAACCAGTATATCTTATAAAAGCACAGTCCTTGCGTTTGCAGGCGAGCGATCGCTCTCGCGCACCATCGCTCACCTAAATCATATCCAAGGTACACTGCTTTTCGCGCACCTAGATTCAGCAGAATAAATATAGAAATAAGTAGGATGTGTCTGCTAACGGCATTATTATTAAATGAACGGACAGGTGGTGTTAATTTTTCAAACTCTTCCACACTGAAAATCACCGTGAGAATAAACTGAAACGCATTTAATAAATTTTAATCAGCATTGATCACCGTCAGTTCCAGCCCGGCCATAATTTCTTCGCTTGTTTGACAATTGGTAGTCTCCTGCACAGGCTATTCCTAGCATGTGATCATGCAATATTTGCCACATGCGCGGAGAGCTTACAACAATGGCAGTAACTGTAGAAAATCTTCCTTGAAGAAGTTGAAGCAGCAGACGAAGTTTTCTAAGAAAGGTAGATGATTTACACATCATTATCAGCACACAGAGCCTGTAGTCAGCAAGATGTCAATACTCTTGTGCAATATTGAACTGGGACTCGTCTGATCATTCGCCAACCATGAATTCTTCTCGTTTACTTATACTATCGGCTGGTTATTTTCGAGAACCACCACGGACACGGCTCTTCGCGCATATACTATGCAATGATGATCGGTTCCGACTATTATAATGCAGAACTGTGGCTCTGATATTGAGAATAGAATGAAGTAACTTTTCTCTTCGTTTACTTTAAACCATTATATGTCGAAGAACTATAAATGTGGCAATTGTTTTAGCCTCTGACAATTTGAGATATTCCTTATGTAAATGGCTACCATTTCTCATTTTTGTAATAATGACACAACAGTTCAAGCCCCTTGAATTAAATGCTCAATCTACTGATACCCACTGGTGACTGTTGAAATTCTTCATCACTTTTGATATCACTTGTTTAAATTGAAATAGAATAATTTATTTTCATTAATTTTTCGTTTGAAAATAAATCGAAAAATAAAATGATTTAATCAGAAATTTAAATTTTAATATGGTAGGTTGAACAATTAAAACAAAATCACTTCCCTCGCAAAATTTGGGAGAGTGATTTTCAGCTCTCGTATTAGCTCTCCTCCGTTAATTTAGGTACACTTTTAAGGACTGAAAGCATAAACAAGTTTTATGTTAAATTATTACACAATAACACACGGTTACAGCATCTTGTTTAGCCACTCTGTTTAGAAGCGAACAATGCTGATTGGCCTAGAGCCACGATCACAAAATCGGTGTGGGGCAATTTCAACCTCAGTGCAATCAGAGGGTATATCTGACAGTAGGAGGTATACAATCTGATGCCATGAGAATGACTGTGGACTTACATCAATTGTAAAAGGTCCTCTAATACCATACAGCCAAACCCACTCCGTTGATGATACTGATAGACACGGGTGAAGAAGTCATCCAAGTTTTCTATGTGATTCCAGCGAGCTGAAATAACCAATATATACATATTCATGTTACCTGTTAAGCCTTTCTCTCCATTTTTGACTTGGATTCATTAGTGAAATCCTATCAAAAAAACAGTCTTCCAATTTAAAGGTTCTACCAAATATCCCTTGCATTCTCTGCATGAAAACATACAGAGGAGCTGCATAAATAAAAAAGTTGATATTCTTTTCTATGAAAAATGACATCAAAATTGGATATTTTAACGCCAGAAAACAGATATGAAGAAAAATGTATTAAAGCCGTAACTTCTTAATCTCATGACGTCAGTCTGATTACGATCTCATCGCATAATATCGACTAGTCGATTCTGTTGGACATTGTGACACCCGTTGCACAATAATTGGGTATGATGATATCATGATGACATCAACAAAGGCATTACGTTTTACCTTTGTGACGTAGTTGGCGTTACAATGGAAATGTCGCCTAGAACGTTCAGTATGATTGTAATCAGACTCTGATGTCATGGGTCAGCATTTCCAAACAGACGTGGAAATGCAGGTTTCCAGTTTGATGTTTTCAAACTTCGACCATTCCCCAAAACAGTATACCGTACCGCCATTTAATGTCAAATATAACCGCTTACAAAATCTTAGCGTAAGAAAATCTGCGGTGTCGGGACAATTTGATAGAACCTTCAAGGTGAGGCTGTCTCGGGATTTTCGCCCTCTGAATGTCTTGTCTAAGGTCGTTTTCAACAGTGTAGTCACTCAAATTCTTAGTTTTAGTCAGATGTTCAGCTTGAAGCATGGGAATTCCCCAAAATAAAGAAATAAAAATTACCGTTGCTGCTGGCAGGGGCTTGATGGATTAAGACATCATTCTCCTGGATAGGCAACTCTGTATCTTCATCATCACATGACCCTAGGGCCTGATAGCCAGTCTCAAACTCAGACATCTTTGCTTCAAGGCTGTAAACAAAATTTAAAATGCACCTATAGATATCTCACATGTCGCATGAAAAATATCACTAATTCATGAGATGCTGATTCAGGACATGAAAGGGTTCCCAATTGGGCAAATGTGTGGGAATTGTTATTTTTTTTATTTTATTTATTTATTTTTTTTTTTGAAATTTCTTCTCTGAATAAGATGAAATCAATGGTAATGCAAATAACATCGCTAAATATCAAATTGTCAGAGCATTTAATACTCCTAGAGCTTCCATGGGTTTTGCCAGTCTCGCACCACATGTGGCGTATTTCACTATGCCTTGTCAGGCTCCACATCATGTATGGGAGCTCAATCTAAAAGTCTGAATCAGGCCCTGGTCATACAAGACAAAGAATATAAATGTACCTGTACAATCAAAAATATGTAAGTCTGAATACAATTCATCTCTGGCTTTACAAACACTTTTCTGCAAAATAAAAAGGGACAGAGGCCTTTTTCTTTTCTCTTCCACTCCATCATCCCAAGTCATGGTTCATCTATCAGATCCGAGTCATGACGGATAGCTTGTACACCACAACGAATACCAGTCACTTCAATTGGAATAAAAACCCGAGCCGCAGCGGATGAAGCGCCCTGGCGTTGAAACAATTTATTTGGTTGGACGAGTAACGTTCATTACCCGGAATGGAGAGCAATTCCAAATGAAACCACAATTACAGAAATTTGAAAATCTGGTCAGGATTTCAAAAGTTTAGTACATGTATGGTTATCAACTGGAAATGAAATTTTAACTTTGCCCCAAGGTGGCACCACCTATATGTGGGTTGGCAATGAAAAAAACAATCTGAAGCGAGATCTCGAGGTGAGGTGCCCAGATACCAAATTTGGGAAGAATCCATTCAGTTTTTCAAAAGTTATTTTGCTCACTCCTGCAAGTGGGGTGAGCGAGTGAATATGATTTAACGTCGCTTTCAACTATATTTCAGTCATATCATGACGTTGGGTCCTATTACTTTTCACACCCGAGAACCACACGGGTGGAATCCTATTCCTCTTCACACCCCTCCTGCAAGTAGAACTGAAACAGGTTCTTTTGTGGTGCCAAACATGGCGCACGTTAATCAGCTTGTCGAAAACAGATGCTATTCATCAGTCAAGAACAGCAGCAAAGTGTCAACAACATGATTGATGGTAGGAGACTCAAACAAGTCCAATCTGGATGTGGACCATGTGGACTATATTTACAGAGAGTGAGAGAGAGAGAATTAAGGTTTAAGGTCGCGTTCAGCAATATTTCAGCTATATAGTGACGATCAAATAAAATTCTAAGTATTTACAGGCGATTTGGGATAAAAGTTCCCCTTTATTCGAAACAGCAAGATCTGCATGTGTGTTCTAATTAAGCAGTTTACTGTGATTTGTTGATTTTATGGTAACTGGAATTCTTCCGAAGGTGACAATGACAACATCCAGCAGCTAGTGTGCCAGAAGTGTGAGTGACTGGTCTGTAGCTAGTGTGAGCTTCCTACTGTCTGTCCCAGATAATATATCCGAGATATTTTCGTCGATATTTTGGAGACAATTTACAGTATATAAACTTCATAAAGTATATAAACTAAAAAATAGTAGTTTTTTTCAACATATTTCATTAAAATCCATTGAGAATTGACACAAATCATGGTACCATGTTATTTGGGGGCCACGATGGCGTTGGGAGGGAGGGAATTTGGCTTAATGTCACACTCAAGTTTGTTTCACTCATATAGTGACAGTCAGTTTGGTTGGTGGAGGAAGCCGGAGTACCCGGAGAGAACCACCGCCCTTCAGCAAGTAACTGACAAACTTTCACACATAGACCAGCTGGGCTCGAACCCGTGCCGGTTCAGCGGTGTGAGGCTAGCGGTCACCAGCGAAGCACCTTAGACCACTCGGCCACCGATGGCGTTGGTCTACCAGTGTTATAACATGCAGGCTTGACATCATGATGTCAAAAATTACCCCACAAATCTCCCTTCTAATTTTTGTTTCGCGATTTATTGAAAACTACTGGAAGAATGTTGTCTGATAAATTGTCTCCGAAATATGACCGAAAACTTCTCGGCCCACATATATTATGTGGGACAGGCAGCAGAATAGATTTTAGATTTTATTGCCGAATCGGAATCAGGCGCTATATCCCTGGCCTTCCCTCGTATCATTGAAAAATAAAATAAGAAATTCATTACACTGGCTTCATTGCCACGGTGTCTGTCAGACATTATCTGTCATGTGGCTGAAGTGTCATAGAAAGCTCGGACTAATCCGAAGCTGACGGCATGGTCATTGTTGTTGTTGTTGGCCGAATTGAATAAAAGTTTCTTTGTAAGTCAGTCCATTTTCAGAGGCCTATTGACAGAGAATGTATAGTATTACCCATGGGAACGGAACTTCAACTCGTATATGGCCGGAACATTAACCTACAATCTGTCAACAACTTATTTTAGGTAATAAATTCATGAAAAATAGTCATCTATAGTTTTCAGTAACTCTTCTGTCAGACGCAGAACCAAAACACGGAAACGTGATGCATTGTGGGTAAAAACGCTGACGCGCACACACTCCTCGCAGATGTGATTTGGCCATTTGGCCTATCGGTATTCTGGCCTACATGGCATAGTTGTGCAAATTAATTTGAATCTGACTCTGAATCTGTGTTATTCCATGATTCTGAAAACCTCACTGACCAAACACCTGCATCGCCAGACTAATCACCAAAATGACCAAACGGATCCTCTGAGGACCAAGACGAACCCCGAAACAAATTTCAACCCATTCTCAACAGTCATGTCGTCGTAATATTGAGATCACGACGCTCACGTAAGCGGTGGCCAGACATGCAGCCCCTACGTGATATTGAGAGAGAGAGAGAGAGAATTAAGGTTCAGCAATATTTCAGCTTTAACAGCGACGATCAAACACAATTCTGAGTATTCAAGTGAATAACTTAGTAATCCAACACATTAAAACATACGCACATTAAAACTTATACAACAAACCGATTTCTCTTAAATAACCTAAGATACAGTCTTCTTTCACCCGACTAAAAAGATCTTCTAAAGTAGCTGCTCGATAAAAAGAATCTATTACAATCTTAAAATCTATACAGTCAATAAGAATGTTTAACTGTGACATCTTCGTGGTATGGAATACACCTTGGGACTGGCTCAAGTTGCTTTTAGTAAATATTCGTGAGTTACTGAATCGTCATGATGCCGATTCTCGTCTGATCATGGCTTGATAGAAACGTTTCTGACTGTTCAGATGAGTATAGCCTAGAGGGGTTTTTTTAAAGTTTGTTATACAGCATTCCATAAAGATTGAAACCGCTTTCTCACATAAGTACAGATAGAGGGTCTGAAATCGCTATATTCCGCGCGGCTGAGATACTAAGGCTACGTCCGAGATTCCTCCGTATTTTCCGAGTCTGAATGTTGAATCGACGATTTCTCTCCTGTAGAGTCATATGGTTGCTTTTTAGTCGCCAGACGTCGTCAATTTTTCCCACCTCTTGCATATCGCTCCAGTTTATTACCTACAGGTATATGGTAGAATTCCGCCGATTCTGCTGGTGGACTGTTAGTCCCCGATGCCCACCCTCTGTACATGTCACTCGACAAATATAGATAATTTATTGCGTGAAGTTTGTGCCAACATCTGGCTAAAAACGCATACATAGAATGAATAAAATTGAACATACAAATACAGACATTAAGAAACATTGGAACAAATGGTTAAACGTGTTACAAGACCTTCACATTGACAACACCAACAACAAGGCTAATACAGAAGTACATGGATAGGACAATTTAACAAGCATGCTGGTTTTAACACAATTGTGCCAACTTAAATATCACAGAGTATAGCCCATTTTGTGTATCGCACCATAGAATATCACAGATGATTTTATGCCAGTCAAATTTTACTGTTCTTGGCAAAAGCACTCGTGCACAAACTTTGCTAAGATTTTTGTTACATCTAAATTTTTGCAGGACATTAAAGTGTTGAAGACTTCTCCAGGGTCACCGTTAACATCTATAATGTGTTTAATGCTTTGGAGGAAGTCCTGTCTACGAGATTCATGTTTTTTACAGTGTAACAGAAAATGTTGTTCGTCTTCCACTGTATCACAGGTCTCACAAACTCTATCACACCTGGAAGTCTTGGGATTGGTGTACCTTCCACTTTCAATTTTTAGTTTATGCGCACTAATACGGAGTTTTATTAGTGCTGTGCGCTGATGTCGGTTAGTCACTGCCATTATGTTCTGTTCCATGCCAATCTAATTAAAATTAAACCCTATCTGCTCCCCATTTGGATACTGTCGCTTGTAGGATCTAACAGGCTTGCAGTAACTCGCGTGTTAACCAATCCCGAGAACGCTTCATAGGCTTTGAAGGGAACATTGATGACAGAGAAGTTTTGGTTGGCTCAGCCGAATTAGCCGGCTCGCTGGCGGGGTGTCTTTTCATGTTGCCGCGGTCCCGACATTGTGGCGCCATAATACGGGGTAAATATATGAACTGATCTTTGGTGTAAGTATTGGGGTAAATGGACCCAGTGAACCTATCTCCCCTCCCCGACTGCAAATGGATGAGTCCAGATGCGACCATGATGTCATATTGCTATTAAATATCCATGGTATGGGCGCTCAGAACACCAAATTCAATTGAAATACGTAAGATCCTATATAGCGACATGTACGATTGGGGAGCATTGATAGTATATTAATTTATTAAGATTGGTTCCATGCTTAAGGTTGTTTTCATGCAGCGATAGGTTTCCAGTTTAGTTCACTGATCTAATTGATCTTTCCAAAAGTCAGTAAATTTTTCTAGGCGTTTGGATTTAAGGATGTCCGCTGGTGGTAAATCAAAGTAATTAACTTTTTGAATAATGCGTGTTGTTGCATTCATAATTGTGTAATATGAGGAAAAACAAAGAAAAAAATATGGGTTGGTGTGCATTTTTTAGCTGTAGGCAACATTAAGTGGACTGCCCTATGCTCAATTTGATAACCTAGAAAGCATAGGGAATAGCCCTAGTTTTGAAGCATATTCATGAAAAATTCATATAAATAGTATTTAACTTTTTCTTATATTCTAACTGTTTGCAGATAATCACAATGTCTATCAAAATTTAGCAAATTGGATGGATGTTGCTGTGCAAAATTCTCGGCTAGAAGGCTTTTAAAGGAAATCCCCATCTCTTAACCTAGGGAAGGGAGATAACCCAATGGAAAAACAGGCAAAATGGCTGCCGAAGTCAAAAACCACCAGCGGACATCCTTAATATATTTACTTGTGGCTTTCGGTGTTTGACATCCAAGATTCTCACAGATATGGTAAGAGTTTACCTCTGCTAGAGCATGTTTAATATAACTAATCCAGTTCGTACAGTTGTTAACTCTATTATCCTCAACTTGCTCCAAAAGAGCTTTATACACTACAGATGATGGATCAGAGTTGAGTATATGAAGTAGAAAGTTTACGCTGCTTGAGATTGCATAGAGGTTAGTTGGGGCGCGTCCTAATTCCCCTAGTACTGCCATGTTCACAGCTTTAGGGTGTACCCCAAGTATGTTTTTACAAAATTTTACGTGAACTCGTTGAATGTCACTTGGGGAATTGATGAGTTTAACCACATCCTTGGACTCATTAAGGTATCCTATCCAGACCTCTGACCCATAAGTGAGGATAGGCTGTATCATAGAATCAAATAGTTTGTATGACAACTCTGGTCTAATACTATGAAAGTTCAAGGCATGTCTAATATAGTACAATGCTTTACTTGCTCTGCTTGCCAAATTAGATATAGCTCTATTGAATTTCCCATTACTATGTAGCACTAGGCCCAGATATTTGTAGGATTTGACGCATTCAACTCTTTGTTCTCCAATATGGTATATATGGTTACTTTTTTGGTTTTGCCCAAAAACAACAATTTTTGATTTCTCTACATTAATAGATTTTTTAACGTATTCACTGAGTCTATCTAGCTTGGCCTGCAGATCACATTCATTGAGGGAAAGTAAGACAATATCATCAGCATAAGCTAAGCAGTGGACTGAAGAGTCCCATACAGAGGGTGAGCTTTCGCTTTCCATAGCTTCTAAAAGGTCATTGATGAACAGGTTAAATAGTATCGGGCTAAGAACACTGCCCTGGTGGACTCCCCTTGTGACTGGAAAAGTCTTACTGAGACCACATTTCAATTTGACACAGGATTGACTGACAAGATACATGTTTTTAATGATCCTGTACATGTTACCTCTGATTCCAGCATTTAGCAGCTTAAGATATAGATATATAGAATAGATATATGTAGGTTTATTGTTTCGGTGGGAAATTTAAACTGTACGACGTCGGATTTTACAGGTTAGTTTTCCTAGGTATTCCCAGGTTTCCCCATGTTAAGGCGTTTACTCCATCAGACGTCCATGATGCTGGGTGTCGCGTTTACTCCATCAGACGTCCATGATGCTGGGTGTCGACGATTTCTTTCCTGTAGAGTCATATGGTTGCTCTTCAATCGCCAGACGTCGTCAATTTTCCCCACCTCTTGCATATCGCTCCAATCCAACAGGATCAGATATAGATCCTTCGACATACAGCCCCAACGTGATATTTTATGAACTGATATCTACTCATCATCCGAACGCATGGCACGAGCATACATAGAAACTCCTGTACGTATTTTTTTACGTATTTCGACGCCTATTTGGACGAGTGCGCAGGTGTTTTTGCGCAGGTATGACGTCACTTCCGGTTTATGGTGTGGAGGTTTCGTTATAGGGTGCAGTCCACAGTAGACCACTCGTTGCTGGAAATAGACCCTTGGTATAGCCCTTCCGTCTTTCTGAGTTGCCAAACCATCCAGAAAACCCCTATAAAAGTATATATTTTCTTCATGGGAATGCTCATACCATTAATTCAGCATACAAGCCAGTTATGCAAATTCAACCCGGGATAAATTTTCCTCCCTCTGAACGTACTCCATATTTTCTGAAAAATCTATTAAAATGACTCAAAATACGCCATATTTCGTTCATTTCCTGGAAAAATCTTGACAATCTATTTCAATAAGATTTCTTCTCAGTGTTCCCCGTCTCGAGGCGAGATAAAAAAGCTATTCAAAATATGGGGTCGACCAGGCCGTTTTTTGTCACATATTCCATATGTAACATTACCCTATTTTTACCCCTTTCGCCGCCACTGGGACAAGACAGCATTGTCCAACGATTAATGTGGAAAGGGCGCGTTAAATGTGAATATTCGTAAGGTATCAAATTGTGCAATTATATTATGTAAATGAGGCGCCTTTAACTTTTGACATAGGGCATTTCTATTTACATTAGAAATCGCATTTTAATAATCAGAACATAGCTCAAGATAAACTTCAATGATTATCTGATTATTATAAGTACATGCAAGCAGGTTTTTAAGTAGAATATGCCATAATAATGATACTGTGTTATTCCATGCTTCATAATTTACATGTGTAAGATGTAATGCATTATAAAAGAAAAAAAATCCTAAGTCTGAAGTCGGAAGTCAGAAGTCGGAAGTCAGAAGTCGGAAGTCAGAAGTCAGAAGTCGGAAGTCAGAAGTCAAAAGTCGGAAGTCGGAAGTCAGAAGTCGGAAGTCGGAAGTCAGAAGTCAGAAGTCCCCTCTCGGCTTTCGTAGTATCCGCATTACTGATGGTGAACTCGATGGACCCTGTTTCGTTGATGCTGGAGAGCGGGACATGCTCCACCCATAATCCTTGTTCGGCACTGGTCTGTGTAGGCGGGACGGTCCACAAATCAAATTCACTGTTGGTGGAGGGGCAGGACTCTGCGTGGATTAAGGACATGTTTTAAGAAAAGATATCCTGGGTCATCGATGTGCGTCGTCGCTGGGTCAGTCGTCGACTGGTGCGTGGTCTCGGTGGTGCAGGTCTTTTATTCCCTACGGTGCGTTGTGCTTTGGCCACCAAGACGTTTCAAGGCTTCTTTGGGTGCCGTACCCCCCAAGACATCACCGGCGACTTGCAGTCCATTTCGGACCGCTTGTTAACCGATTGCTTTCACCCCACGCGTCACCAAGGGCAGGAACGTTTTGACAATACTCCCGAGTATGTGCCCCAGCCCATGTCCTCGTTGCATGCGTGCACCACTAAAGACCGGAAGGCCACCGCCGGCCAGTTGGGCATAATAGTCCATATAGCTGCGTGCATCGCACTCGTAAGGTACTTTCATTATACAAAGTGGGGAGAACGTGCTTGTCGGAAATGAAGTGTCAGCACCACTTTCCCTCGTTCGAATGCGACCGGTCGTCCCGTGTCATCTCTTATATCCACCATGATAGTGTTGATGTCGGTTTGTCGTACGGGTAGGTAGAGCATGTGGGTGAAACTGTGGGTGTCTTGATCTCCATACGTCTTTTGAATGGGGACCACCCGTAACAGAGGTGTGTTGATATCGCCCACGATGTGGTTGTCGACCACGTTCGAGTAGACGTAGATTCCGTACATACCCGACTTCATATCCATCGGGATCTGGCCATGGTCCTCGGATGGACCCATGTAGGTCGGGTGAGCGAGATCCAGCATTTGCTGTGGGATAGGGCTCAGTACGACACTCACGTTGGCGGTGAGGAGGATCTGTGCCTTGTCGTTGTGTGCGTTGTAATCGAAGTCCACGTGATTCTTGAAGGGAAAGGTTTTAACAGGTTTTGAAGTATTCGTGACCTCCCGTAGAGCCTTATAATGCAACAGTCTTGTCAGCTCCTGCATGAACTCCTTGGGGGTATCGTATTGGCCTTCGGAGAGGGTGAGTCGGGTGTTTTTTTTCTTCGTAGTTCACCTCGTACCACACTTCGTTGGCTCGCACGTTGTACCACGAGTAAGGGTATTGGATATCCACGAGGCCACGTTCCCATTGTCCAGGTAAATGCAACGGTTGCGGTAATTGAGTCACGTACTTGGATAAGGAAACACACCCAGTGAACTGTTACTGGGTAGGGTGAGGCAAAACATGGCGACTGAGCTGTCCTGCTGCTGCTGTTGGTTTTAATAAGTGTTCCATGCCTTTGGCGGTTGTGTCCGGCGTCGTGTTCATCGCGGTGACTTGCTACGTGTCACGGCTCTGGAGATGTGAGGTGTCTTGATCAAGGGTGGTTTTTTAAAAGAGTGAAAAGAAGGTGCCCGTCGTTGTGGTGATTTGAGGGGTGAATCCGGTTCCCACTCGGCTTCCCAAGAAGGAAGTGGGCCAATCGGCGATTGCTGGGTCCGCTGCATCCAGGCCCAGCGCTGGGGGTTTCCCACCAATTCCTGTGGTACATGCATGTCTTTCAAGCCTTGAGCGAAGACCTCCCATCCTCGAGGATCCGTGTGCGGCCTGCGTTGACGCATCAGGCCATTCACTAAATCCGTCATGTAGGTACCGGGGATCACCTGATTCTGTACCAGTAGTTCACCTTTACCATTCCAAGTCATGTTAGGATTCTGTTTCAACCGTTGTAATACCAGGCCAGCTTGTTTCTTGAACGATGCAGGTACACTCTTCAGGACTTCGTCTTCCACCCACTGTGGGGCTGTGGGTGGTACCCCTGATAATGGCGGCTGTTGGAGCGGTGCTGAGGTCGGCGGTGTGTCGCGTGGTGGTGGTGGTGGTGCTGGGGTAGAGAGGATTTTGTATTGGTCCATGAACGTCATGTACCGTTGAAGTGTCTCATTGTACCGTTGTACTTTCTCACTGTCGCTTTGTAAGATCTGTTGCGTCTCTTCATCGAAGGTGTTTATGGTCTTCACCGTAGGTGGGACAGGGTAGGCCGATTGGAGGTTTTGACGGAGCCGTGGTTACACGAGGACCATTTCTTTCGTGTGGTTCATTGTCGCCCGAAGAGTCCACCCAATACTGGACCCAACACGGAAGCGGCCAACGGTGCTAAGATGATCCCGAGAAAGCCGCCTTTCTGTAACACCTTTTTCTTTTGTGTTTGAGAGAATCGCTTCTGGACTAGGGTTCGGAGACCTGTCTTATGCTTGGTCAACTTGGTCTTCTGAGCCGGAGTCAGTGGTACGTTGCCTTTTAACAGGTTGTACCCGATCTCGCACCGACAGCGTACAATGTCAGGGTCCGCGCCGCGTACAATGGTTCGGACCAACTCGGGTGGGGCCGTCTTCAATACACGGAGCGTCGGGGCGTGGTTCCGTACTGGCGCAGACATCATGTACAACTAATGCTATAACCCACAACTCTCCCCTTTTTATCCTTTTGCGGGCTACCTCCTGAATATTGAACAGAGACAAAGTCAACCATGATGTTGTATTAATTCTTTTATTATCCCCATCATCAAACACACACCCCAGCTGGGGGAGCCACTGTGGGTGTGTTTACATTATTTTTGCATGTACACGTGGTGGGTCTCTCCGGGAAAGATTCCGTTCCGTAGTCGAAGGTGATCGGGGATGGCTTGCTTGAGGTCGAAGAACATATACCCGTGCTGAGGGGTTGTCGCATCTTTAAAGGCTTCCAACGCAAACGATGCGCGGCCGGGATACATGTCTCGCCAGGTGCAGCAGTTGAGTGGTATCTCTCGGGTTTTTGAAGACCACCAGGTAGTGGACATTTAAGCTGATGTTCCGATGTCCTTTGTTTTACTGAACAGATTCTGCACAATGTAGATGATGCTGAGCCGTCGATGATGGCTGCCTTTGGTAAAGAGTTGGGTGACCCGCGCATCCGTCTCCGCCCTGAGATCATCCAGAACCAACAAGGTGTCCGGTTTCAAATCGGCCAGTTTGGGTAGGCCTTCCACCAACGTGATGTGGGGCATTGCTGCCTACGCTGCCTGCCATTCTCCGTAACACCACACGACTCGGGCAATGGGTGGGGTGATCATGCTGTCGGCGTGTTGAAGAAGCTTCCTGACGAAGTGCGTTTTGCCGGAGCCCGTCGGTCCTGCGATGACGCAAGTGAAGGGATGCTGCCACCGAGGGTCCATGGTTCGAGCTGTATGCGCTGTCCTGGTAACCCGCTCTATACAACGAATATTATGGATTAAGAATACTGATCAGCGATACGGATTTGATATTTTTGGAACATCATGATGTCTTGCCGGCATCATTGAAAACTGTTGACCGTTTCTCTCTTGCAGGAAACAAGCCTATGTTTATGTATACTATGATTATCTTTTTGAATTTGGTGCTAATACTGTTATATGGAATATGAAATAGGTCTTTGGATTATGGACGCGGATATTCTCTAATGGACGACGGCTGAATTATGAATGACGGACCAGACGCTTGTAATTGTAAATTTGGTACGAGTGAACTGGGGAGGTGGTGGGTACAACAACAACGTCGGTCGCCGTTGTCGATGGGCGTTCACTGTGAAGGATAAAATCCTGTGGATTTTCAGGAGTAGTGGGTGTACTTGGTGTAGAGCTCTATGTGGACTGTATACTTGGTGTGGACCTCGATGTGGCTTGTACACGTGGTGTGATGGTGATGACTGGGCTCGTTTCGATCACGAGGTTTACTGGTGTAGAGAAGGTCTGTAGACTGGTTTGAATGCCACTCACAGCTGGAGTTCTAAGTTGGTTGAGTAGAGTGCTGAGATAGGCTACGTCGTAAAACACACCTCCGTACAACACACTCAGCAGGGTTAGCAATATCACCACAAAGCCCACTTGCGCTTTGCGCCTTTTGGGAGACGCTGTGTTCAGAGGCAACTGCTGTTTGTCCATAGCACCGTGGTCGAACGTGGAATGAAGGATGACGGTAGTGGTGTCTGTCTTTATAGTCATTTCACCTGGTTGGCAGCGACCCAAGAATTGAAGGAACTGGGCCAGCCTTGCCATTTGACGAAATGAAACAGTTTGCCACGTCGACGTTCCGTTTTCAAAATCTGCTCCATTGTGTAGTAGTCTTGCTTTGTTTTTACGACAGGCTGTAATTCCGTCTCGTAAAACGTCCCTAGCAACGGTTCCCCTTGAAGATCTTCCAGTGCATAGACTCGCTGCTGTCGGGGTAGGCGTCGTTTAATCAGGAAGTGCTCATCGCTCCAGTTGGGCAAGTAACTTTTCTCAAATTGACCTTTGACTTTACTGATCCGTACAGGGTCCCCGACCTTGAACACCTCCTTCGGCATTCGCTGTGATTGTCTGGTGTACAAGACACGCCGGACTTGCATGGGCTTCATTGCGTTAGGTCACGGTAATGGGGGCTCTCTCTATAACGATTGTAACCACTCACAAGTTTCGGGAGAACATCGATGTACCGCCTTGTATTCTTATAGGTGAAATATTTATACATGCGGCCTTTGAATGTCATTTTGAACCTTTCCACAACGGAAGCCTTGGTCTCGTTGTACGTATGGAAGAAAAACACCTTCTGGGCTTTCAGACACTGTTGGAACGGTCTGTTGAGGAATTCCGTGCCTTCGTCGGTTTGCAAATACAAGGGTTTGCGCCCGGTCTTGAAGATGTCCTTCAACGCCGCTATGAGATTTGCCCCCGTTTTCGTCCGGATGGGTACCACCAACGCATACTTCGACAGGATATCAATGCACGTCAAGATATACCGATTCCCATCGTTGTGTTTGGCAAAGGCACTCATATCGACCAAATCCGCTTGCCACTGGGTATCTACACCACCCATGATGACCCGGTTCCGTAGAAAATGGCGACGGACAGATCGATGTAAGGTATAGGTGTCTTGTTTTTTTAACCAATCTCGGACTTGGGCACGTTGTATTCCCTGGGGTTTGGCCGCTCGATACAGAGCCGACTATGCACTATATGCCGCCGGACTGTCGGGACTGTAGTATAAGTTATCCAACACCTTTTCCCAGCTCTTCATGGTGACAAATGATGATGGACCCTGGCTCTATCGTTTATTTATAACGGATATATCTTGGGCCGGAGTTTCTTTCTGATTTTCTTCTTTGGCTTCTGCCAGCATATTGCCCATGGTAACTGACCAGTCCAACTCGTCTGATGACCGCTTTTCCTCCGTAAGCACTTGATCTACATCTGTCACGGCATCTTCCAATGCAGACCATAGAACAGGGTGAAGGGTAAAATGCACTGTAGCCTAGCCAATTGAGCAAAGAAGGGGCCGCGTCGGATGTACACATCGTGACACAAGTGGATGAGGTCGCCGTCCAGTTCACCAGACAACACCCGTTTGAATTTGGTCCAGCCCTCCCGGGACAGACGAATATGAGCCGGGCACGGTTGTGTAGGGTCTGCATCACAGATGTCTCCTACCTCCTCCATGATATCGACCTTATCCGCATAGACGTGCAGAAGACCTCGGGGGTCAAGCTGAGAAACGCCCGTATTATATGCTCCGTCATGGTCAGTACGTAAATGGGACAAGATTTGATTGTCTCTCGTATTGATAGGGAGAAAAAGTTTATGACGTGACATCAATGGATCGGGTGGTCATGTCACTGGGCTGACAGTCTAACCGGATAATCAATGGCATCGTCGTCTGCCTCCGCTTCATCGCTAGGTTTTGGTAATTTGTTCATTGGGTTCTGTCGCCGCTTCACTCAGGGCACGAGCCCAGCCCAACTGAACAGCTGACCGCTCGTCCGGTGTAAACAGCTGATCCACAATAGGCATCACTTTCTCGAAGGCTGTCCACAGATCGGGGTCTAGGGTGAAGCCTCGCGTAGGGTCTTGGTAACGACCCAGGCGTGGGAAGAAGGGTCCACGGTGTACGTAGATGGCATTGTCTATGTGGATGAGGTTTCCGTCGAGCTCACCGCTCAACACCCGTTTAAATTTGGTCCAGCCGTCACGGTGTAGCGTAACCGTATTCGATACGGTCTCAGCGCGCGACCAACAAACATCTCCACGGTCTTCAACGATAGTGACTATCTTCATAGACGTGTAACCCCACCCGGGGTGTAAGCGGAAGGATGGCGCGTAGGACTGGTGACATGGTTGACCCAATAACGAAGGGTGAATGACACACACTCTGACTGTCTCTCGTATTTATAGTCAGGTCCCTCGGTGACATGGTTGACGCAGTGACGATCGGTGAATGGCGTACACTGTGGCTGACCCTCGTATATATCGGCTGCACATAAGCACATCTGTGGAGGCTCCGAAGAGCCGTCCTTTTTCTGTCGCTGTCATTGCCACAGCGTCAGGGGCAATAGGGCAAATACCATTACTAAGCCAACGAGCCGTCGCTGGTTCCGGCGTGAGCGCTCGTGGTCCATAGTCCGGGCATCAAGGATGGCTGCCATAGTCCAGTAGTGGTGAGTGATAGCACACCTCTCCATCGAGTGCACTCTGTCGAGGACAGCTTCTGTGAACTCTTTCAGGATCTGGCGTCGCCCCTCGTTGTCGTCGCCATCTCCAAACATGGACCGAACCAGTGCTTTGTAACCCGTGAGTGAATTAACCACGGTCGCATGCCGTAAAATGCGAGTCGCATAGGGATGGGTGTCCGTCATTGCTCTGTAACCGTAGGAATGGGGGTGTGGGATCCAGAGGGGCGTGTTTTATAGACCATGTAACACATGCGCGCCTATACGTAGCTCTACGGGTGTAGTCCGTGATACGTACTATTCTGATTGGTTAGTCCAAAAAGAGAGCAACAACAACAAAGATAACAGGTCAATCCTTTCATTAGCCCCTCCATCACAGCACATCCACGCTGGAGGAACCGCTATGGGTGTGTTTTCATGCGGATGTTAAAGGTTAAAAGGTTAAAAGTTAAAGCTCATGTCAGTGGTTAAAGGTCATTGCCGGTCACGTGACAGTAAACATGGAAAAACCCGGATGTAAGATAAGGACCCGGATGTAAAACCACAGTGCCCGGATGGAAGACGGAGGAACGACAGGAAAAACCCACTGGGAAACCCAGATGTTGACAAGGTCCTGGATGTAAAATCCACTGCCCACACACACACACATACACACACACACAGACACACACGCGCGCGCGCCATGCGGGTCAGTGGTACACCAGTACATCTCGGTCCTCGAGTTGGAGGTAGATGAACTGAGTGTGCTAAAAATAGATCACCAGCAAGCGTGCTATATAAGGGAAGCGGCCTAGCCGTTTCATCCGGCACTATGTCAACCACAAAGATGTTCACTTGCACAACTTGCCAGAAGCAGTTTACTCGCCTAGATAATTTACGACGCCACGAGGCCTCCACACACAACGATGCACGGTATACTTGTATAACCTGCGCACGATCATTCAATCGGAACGATCCTTTACTGCGCCACGAACGCCCATTCCACGAGGGCGCGACGGAACAATGTAATGAATGTGATCAACTCTTCAAACGACCCAGTGTGTTAAGGCGGCATCAGCGTTTCATTCATGGTCCGTCACCACGGTTTGGGCGACAACTTCCCACTAAAGAGGCACCCAGGAGGGTCAGATCTAGTGAAGATGAGCCCGGAGAGACGAATGCCACTGGTGATGCGATCACGAAGAGCCCGCCTATACCCACAGTTCAGAAGAGCCTAGATATCCCGCCGGTCCCTAGCATTACTGTTCCCAGTCATACGCCTGACGACATCGAACATTTTCTGGAAGATGCAGTGGATGTTCCTAGCAATCTGTTACAGGACGCCCATCCAGAGAGTGACATCTATCGGCGCCAATGGCCCATGATACGGCACGTTTTCCACCGTGATCGCCTTATTCCAGATATCTACAATTTCCCACTGACCGACCTCGCCCGTCTACGCAGCTGCGTGGAAGCCATCTTCAATGGCCAAGCTACAGTCTTCAAATTGAATGTCGCTTTCGGGTACATCTTACGTCACAAAGAGACGGACCAGTTACGGTATTATTATGCCAGTAATAACAGCCATGTTTTTGACCAGCCGTTCACCGTCATTAACCGGGCGTCGCTAGAGACGATGCTGGAGAAACTGGACACCGTGGATCCCTTGCGATGGGCCCAACGTCAACGCCCCAACACACAATGGGTCGTAGAGAGATTCACCAATGTTACGTTCTTCGTTATCAAGCTGACCGACCACCCCCTATCGGCTGAATGCGTCACCCTTGCACTGACGAATAGCATAACATGCCGTATATACTCTCTATGTCTACATGCTGATCGTTGACTTGAGCTCAGTAAACATTAAATGTGACGGTGTGTTAAATAATAAAACATGGTGTTTGATATTTCAATTTGTTTTGCTGTGAACATACTAAACATGCCCAGGGCGGCCCCACCATCCTGGGTATGATGTAACATTGGGGATAATAAACTGTATAAACATAGCTGAACTTGTTGTTATTCACGACAACCGCTATCCGCTATACTAGGGCGGATAACCCGCGCGCGCTGCTGCCGGGCCGGGCTGGGGAAAACCCGCATGGAAAATCCGGACCATACGTCTAAGGAAAAATTGGAACTCTTCTGTGTTCGGAGGTAGTTTTTTTGGTCATTCTGAAAACCGGAAGTGACGTCACATACTAGCGCAGACCCACCACAATGACCTGCGCAGTAAACTGCAAAAACCCGGATGTAAGATGAGTACCCTAATTTTACATGCATCCACCCATGCACCCAGACTCCGATAAGCCCGGACACCGATATTAGCCACCACTAGACAGTGCTGGTAGGAGTTTTCCCCTATTGTAGAGGTAAAGTCCGTGTTCCGCTTTTTATATTTTCGGGAAACAAATCCTCAATTTACATACACCCTGCCTCTCTCTGCAGGCCTCGAAAAGCCCGGAGGACCGATATTCGCCCTTTGGGATAGAGCTGATAGGAGTTTTCCCCTATTTCAGGGTTAAAGTCCGTGTTCCGCTTTTTATATTTTCGGAGACAAATACTCATTTTACATGCACCCATCCATGACTTGATAGACAGAACCCGATAACCCCGGGGACCGATATTAGTCCTTTGGGATAGGGTTGATAGGGGGTTTCTTCTATTGTAGGGGTAAAGTCCGTGTTCCGCTTTTTATATTTTCGGGACAAATCCTAAATTTACATACACCCACTTCCCTCTCAGCAGGTCCCGATTAGCCAGGGACCGATATTGGCCCTTTGGGATAGGGTTGATAGGAGTTTTCCCTTATTGTAGGGGTAAAGTCCGTGTTCCGCTTTTTATATTTTCGGGACAAATCCTAAATTTATATACACTCACCCATGACTGAATGACCCTGGAGGAGCGCTTCACTTCGACACCTCACTTGACCCAATCAGTCCACTAGGGGCCCCTCTCGCCCCTGAAGATTGCCGGACATTCTCACGAAAACCCACGTATTTGGGACTACTTTCTGTCCGCGGAGGCAGACCGCATCACCGCCAGACCGCATCACCGCGGAGGAATACATGCCCCAAGGTGACGCCCGATTCACGCAGACGGAAAGTGACGTCATACCTGCGCAGAACACTCCTGCGCACACATCCCCACAAAGACAAGGCTTCAAAAATACCAAGACTGGTACACCAAATGTATACCGTTTTCCAGTCTAGGCTCAGCCTTAGCCCTTCATAAAAAAAACCGACTGGACACTTCTTAACTTCATTGTTATTGTTAAAATACATATAATTGTATTATCAAATTGTAGTTTCTCCCATTAATAAAATAATCATGTGGTAGGCCTGCAGGGAAAATGTAACAACTTGACTTCTAGAGGCCTTCGTGAAGTTGGTCGGCTATTCGGAGGGGACCAGTCATTATTTTATCGATATAATTGAACCTGTATTTTAACCCCTTTCCCGACGAATTCCAGCTTGATACTTGGTACGTCAACTATGTGGGACATGCTCTACCAGATGACAAATCATTAGCATTCTGATTCGACGACAGGGGGCGCTGTTCTGAATAGCTAACTGAATAGCTATTTGCATAATTGAACAGCTAACTGGCTAGTTTACTCTCTAAAATAATTAGATTGAAATTCAATCGATCAGATTGGAATTAGTGACCAATCTTTATTGGACTGAAAATATTCAGTCTAATAGATTGAAAACGATAAAATGAATCTGTTATAGACAGCAAATTCAATGTACTAGATTGAAATTTTCAATCTAATAGATGGAATATTCAATCTAATAGATTGGTCACTATTTCCAATCTGATAGATTGAATTTTCAATGTAATTATTTCAGAAAGTAACCCCTTTTCCGACTGTATTTCAACTTGATATTAGGTACATCAACTATGTGACACAAGCTCTACCAGATGACACCATTAGTTTCCCGATCGGTTTCTTCCTCAACACGCCAGCAACTCCATGTTCTTTTCAATGACTTTTTGTTGAATTACTACTAACCCACAGTGTTGGTTAAATCAATCATAACTGATAATTACTACGTTGCTATAGTATCATAGTAATTATATTGTTTGCCTTACTTGTACCACTTTATATGGTGTTCTATTTGTGCCAATTTGATCTCGCGCGTCGACTTGCAAAAGTCGACGCACGACGCGCGACGCGAAAAGTCGACGTCGCGCGTCGGCTTTTACAATGTTAAAGAGATAGGCCAAAACTCGACGTCGTGTTTCAAAAGTCGACGTCGCCTTTTGGCCTATCTCTTAGCATTGTAAAAGTCGACGCGCGACGCGCAACGGAGTGGGCGACGTCGCCTTTCAAAACGCGACGTCGACTTTTCGCGTCGCGCGTCGTGCGTCGCATTTTTGAAGAATCAAAACGGGACGCGCGACGGAAAAAGTCGACGTCGCGTTTTAAAAGGCGACGTCGCCCTCTCCGTCGCGTGTCGCGCGTCGAGTTTTATAATGTTAAAGAGATAGGCCAAAACTCGACGTCGTGTTTCAAAACATTGTAAAAGTGGACGCGCGACGCGCGCCGGAGAGGGCGACGTCGCCTTTCAAAACGCGACGCGCGACGGACATTCGCGTCGCGCGTCGCCTTTTGGTTTACAAAAATGCGCATGTCTGGGAGCATGTATTCCATATTGTTCACGAGACAATAAATTATCAATCAAATTATCAATTGAAGTTTGCCACTATACGTTGTACAAACGTATTATATAAAATTCACAGTCTTTGATAACTTTCTTCTTTTATGTAAAGGTGCATGTGTGTTTGTACTGTGATGTGTTGTATTATGGTATATTTCACCGTACTGTATGGTATGGTATTGTTTAGAATTGTATTGTTTTGTAATGTATTGAGTTGTAATATGTTGAATTGTAATATATTGTATTGTAATGTATGGCATTATTTTGCATTTTATTGTATTGTATCGTATCATATAGTCTTGTTCTGTCTCGTATTGTTTCGTTGTATTGTCATTTGGGGTGTTAATTTCGAACGAAAAAAAAAAAATGTTCACATCTGCGATTTCCGATCCTTGTAGCTTCTGACCGGTGTTGGTAATTTGCTGAGAATTTACTGCAACAAAGCAAGAATGGCAAGAAATTTAACATACATGGAGACTATGTACGACATAATTTATTTGTTTCGCTGTCAGATATGTTATATTGCCGATTAATTTTCGAACACTGGTACCTGTGTTCCACAAATGCACACCCCTCCATCGCGAGGACAATACGCATCTATTAGCTTGTCAATGTGTTCATATTTCGCCGGACTAATACGTAAAATAAATTCAAGTTTCCAATAATGAACCAAAAGCTTTGTAAGTAACAGTTTTGCAGGAGTAACAGTAACGACTGGAAAACTCAGAAAAACTAATTAATAGCTTGTGTAGCTCAAAGGAAATGTGGGATCTTACTGTTTTCCGGCCGAAAACGAAAGTAAAATGACCCCGCACCTCACCTTTACTTTGACAGCATATAGTCACTAGTCTAAAATGGCAGAAAACAAAGCCTTACTATTAAAAAGGGTTGTATGATTCGACATAAAATGCAATGTGGCGCGTTTTATCAGGAGACATTCATCAGGATGTCTCCAGAATGTAAGATCTCACAGTTCCATTGAGCTACTCAAGCGCTTAATTATTTTCCCTCTGTTTTTCAGTCGTTACTGTTAATCCTGCAAAATAGTTACTTACATACGCTTTTGTTCATTATTGGAAACTTGAATTTAATTTACGTATTAGTCCGGCGAAATAGTAAGACATTGACAAGGTAATAGATGCGAATTGTCATCTCGATTGAGGGATGTGCATTTTGTGGAATACAGGTACCAGTGTTCGAAAATTAATCAGCAAAAAAAACATTTCAGACAGCGAAACAAATATATTATGTTGTACATAGTCTCCATGCATGCAAAATATCTTGTCATTCTTGCTATCTTGCAGTAAATTCTCACCAAATTACCAACACCGGTCAGGAGCTACAAGAATCGAAAATCACAGCTGTGAACATTATAGTAATACATGCTCCCCAGACATGCTCATTTTTGTAAACCAAAAGGCGACGCGCGTCGACTTTTTAAAAGTCGACGCGCGACGGAAAAAGTCGACGTCGCGTTTTGAAAGGCGACGCCGTCCTCTCCGTCGCGCGTCGCGCGTCGACTTTTACAATGTTAGGAGATAGAGCAAAAATCGACGTCGACTTTTGAAACACGACGTCGAGTTTTGGCCTATCTCTTTAACATTGCAAAAGGCGACGCGCGACGGAGAGGGCGGCGTCGCCTTTTAAAGCGCGGCGTCGACTTTTTCCGTCGCGCGTCGCGCGTTGAGTTTTGATTCTTCAAAAAGGCGACGGACGACGCGCGACGCGAAAAGTCGACGCGCGAGATCAAATTGGCACAAATAGAATAGAACACCATAGTTAACAGTTATACAAAAGTCCAGGAATTAATACCACTGCGTACTATCTTCAGGCATTCGCATGTCAGCATCCGAACACTTAGAGCATTTAATTAAGAGGTATAGAATCATTTTCCAGTGTGATATCAGAAGACATATACTACTTGGGTTTCATATCTTAAACGGTGAAACGTACACACAACAGTTGACAGAACCTGTCAACATAGCAGGTGGTTTAATGTGTGGTGGGTTGAGCCTTTCTGTGAAACTCCAGTAGTACGTGCGTAAATGACGGGAGCATAGAGAAAAAGATAAGTTCGTAGTTTTTCCTAGAACTTCTTAAAAGGAGGTGGGTTAGAATTATCGATGCAAATGTATAAATACTAGTATTCCATCTCCAGAGTGTGAATTGTTCTACACACAGTAGTCTAGCAATATCGTGGGCACCAGGAAGACACACGAGTGGACGACGATGAATCCAACGAATTTCATCGTTGGCATGCAGTGCAGTTATTGTGGCGCTTGCGTTCTCCAGTCCTGTCGAGCAGAATGCCAAAATTGTAAGTTACTTCTAAAAATTCGTGTTCATAATATATATTTTTGAACATAACAGCAACGAGTCAATAGCAGCTTTGATATTATTAGAATGTGTCATACATTGTTTGGGCTGACGAGCTAGCGTATCTAAGTCTGCTTAAGCCGGTGCTAGGGGCCGTGTGGATACTGCACATAGTCTCCACATAAACAGCTGCAATAAACGCGCGGCTGAGATACCGTACTAACGCTGTATGTCCGAGAATCCACCGTATTCTCGGGTCTGAATGGGAGGTGCCAAGATAAGCTTTCTAGCATCGTCATATTTTTCCAGCCTCCACATGGCGCTCCAATAAGCCACATCGTAATTCCAGAAGTGCCGTATGTTACCGCATATTTATGCCAAACGCGAGACTTCACGCCCATTCGTTTTTTCACAAGAGTCAGCAACGCAACCATCTCGGGGACGCTTACTTGCGCTAAAATGCTGAAATTATACTAACAACATTTATTGTGAGAATTTCTTGAACTGTTGAACCGGCGCTCAGGCGAAATATCCTGGCATTGCTGGCTCTCGTGCAAAAAAGGCATGTGTGTGAACCTGCCCTCCAGTCTCGCGCCTGGCATGAATATACGATAACATGCGGTACATGTGGGATTGCGATGTGGGTTATTCACAAGAAAAATAATGGTGCATCTCAATATTTCGCCTTATATCGTGAACAAGACTCATACGCCACCAGAATTGCGACCAATTTCACCATATGGGCACTTGAACGAACAGTCCAACTTTTCAGGTAAACAATTCTTGTTACCGCGATTTCTCAGGAACTACAACATGGATCTTTCTCAAATTTGGTACACAGGTTCCCCTTGGGGTCTAGTTGTGCAAGATACCTTTTTTGGTCCGATTCGAAAATCCAATGTGGCCACAAGGCGGCCATCTTGGATTTCCCCATGAAACTTTGTTACCGCGATTTCTCAGGAACTACTTCATGGATCTTTCTCAAATTTGGTACACAGGTTCCCCTTGGGGTCTAGTTGTGCAAGATACCTTTTTTGGTCCGATTCGAAAATCGAATATGGCCACAAGGCGGCCATCTTGGATTTCCTCTTGAAACTTTGTTACCGCGATTTTTCAGGAACTACTTCATGGATCTTTCTCAAATTTGGTACACAGGTTCCCCTTGGGGTCTAGTTGTGCAAGATACCTTTTTTGGTCCGATTCGAAAATCCAATATGGCCACAAGGTGGCCATCTTGGATTTCCCCATGAAACTTTGTTATCGCGATGTCTCAGGAACTACTGATGGATCTTTCTCAAATTTGGTACACAGGTTCCCCTTGGGGTCTAGTTGTGCAAGATACCTTTTCTGGTCCAATTTGAAAATCCAATATGGCCACCAGGCAGCCATCTTGGATTTCCCGATGAAAAATCGTTATCGTGAATTCTCAGGAAGTACTGCATGGATCTTTCTCAAATTTGGTACACAGGTTCCCCTTGGGGTCTAGTTGTGCAAGATACCTCTCCTGGTCCGATTCGAAAATCCAATATGGCCACCAGGCAGCCATCTTGGATTTCCCCATGAATCATTGTTATCGTCATTTCTCCGGAAGTACTACATGGATCTTTCTCAAATTTGGTACACAGGTTTCTCTTGGGGACACCTTTTTCGACCGATTTGAAAATCCAATATGGCCACCAGGCGGCCATCTTAGTTTTCCCCATGAAACTTTGTTATCGCGATTTCTCAGGAACTACTACGTGGATCTTTCTCAAATTTGGTACACCGGTTCCCCTTGGGGTACACCTTTTCTGGTCCGATTCAAAAATCCAATATGGCCACCAGGCAGCCATCTTGGATTTCGCGATGAAACTTTATCGTGAATTCTCAGGAAGTACTGCATGGATCTTTCTCAAATTTGGTACACAGATTCCCCTTGGGGTCTAGTTGTGCAAGATACCTTTTCTGGTCCGATTCGAAAATTCAATATGGCCACCAGGCAGCCATCTTGGATTTCCTCATGAAACATTGTTATCGTCATTTCTCAGGAAGATACCTTTTTCGGTCCAAGCTCTTGAGTCGATGCCTGTATTATACAATCTCACACATTTCTTGCCCCGCGCTTGTTTTGAATTAACATGTCGGTATGGGGGTTTTGTTTTGACCTCCGATGTCGATTTTAGCTTGACATCAAAGAAGTTTGGCCCGCGATCAAATTCAAATCTGTCAGATCTCATACCTCGCAGCGGATTGGCCTGATCAGCTAGCTCAACCCGTTCATTGATTGGTTTGATTTAGAGGAAACCCATTGATTTATTTATATCCATAACTCGTATGCGTAAAGTAAATAACCAAGCCAGTGCTCGATACACTGGCTCGCGAGGATGGGACTAATACAGCGCAATATGGTACGGGGGCCTCATTCAAAAATGGTCCGTAAGGCCTAAGATACAAGTAACCTACACTTAGAGTCATCTTATGTGAAGGAGGATCCTGGAACTTGTATCCAATACCTTGTAGGAAACTGTAATTCTATCAGAGTCGATTTTTAGGATCCTGCATGTATCCTGCTTTCTAGAAAACTGTAACTCTGTGCCGATGCTCAATACCATGACCCTAGTTGATACCATATATCACCTCGAAAATAATACGATAATACAACACGGACAGGAAAAATTGTAGGCCTAGTGCCAAAGTAATCCTTTGTCATTCTGAGAGAAGAATCGTGCATGACTGCATTCCTTTGTTCTTCCTTTAATTTCAAGTTTTCTTGTCATATATACCACAGGAAGAGTTTCAAAGTAACTTCTTTCTCGGAAATAATAATTTTCAACATAAATGACAACTTTTCAGCTAAATTAACATATTTACATTTCTAAAAAGCATGTAACTTCAAGAGTCTCGTAACTTTAAGAGAAGCTAAAGTGTGGTTTTGTGAATCGCCGAGCGATATCCGATACTTTACCGTATACTGTTCGTTCTTCATCCGACAGAGAACATATTCGAGAAATCCGATAAATTACAGGCTTTTCATACTACTTCTGAAAGATATATTGTCTGGGCTTAAAAAGATAGAGAAATGAATATCTTTCGTATCACCCAAGAGGTGTTGTAGATCTGTTTGAACAGGACAGCACATTACAACAGATATAAGGGAAGTGGGAAGAGGTGCCGATATACTGACAGAGCCACATGACTTCACAGTATAGTCTTCTCGTTAACCTATTCTAAAGCACATACCAAGAATCTAACTATTCGTGATATGTGTTGTATCTCAGGTACGCTTTTATTGTACCTGTTCATGTGGCAACTTGGATGACATGACCACACGGCCCCTAGTACCGGCATAAGCGGTATCAGATACAAATCTAGAGAGCTATGACTCGAAAATGGCGCGTTACGTTGGGTAACGTCGGTAGAGTTTAGCTGATTGGCTGACGACATCACGTGATGCTGATTTCTGGGGAGTCCCCTTATAGTTGCCGGAAGTAGGCTGAAAATGGACACGCACGCTCCCAGGGTCTGTCTTACCACGCTGACGATCTATCTGTGATCTGTTATAATGACAGGCGAGTCAGTGTGCGCTGCATGCTAGAAACAAGATAGAATGCCCCTCCTGCATGCCCTAATTTCAGCAATGAAAAGCAACTATCTCATGCTGTCTCACACATGCCATATTGTATATTCCTCCAAATATGATTAGCATTTCCTTTTTCATATAAATTTTAACGCAATCATAATGGAGTATAATCAGTTTAGTGAATAAAGTTGGTTTAGACTCGTACCTTGCCCCCCAAGCTCCCGATGATCTGAGAACAACGAATGAGTAGCCATCTTACCATCAGCGTCTGGTTGATTGGTGGATCAAATTTTCTCTGATTCCAAAATCTATTTACGTTTGAAGAAACCACATGATATCTCCGCATGACGGTTGATTTATGACGGCCAGAACTACATAGCAGTAACTCTGAAATTTAGCGATTTATTTCGACGAAATTAACTTCTGTACACAATTTTTTTTTTTTTTTTTTTTTCATTAGCTTTGAAAAAGTTGGAAGTATCTCCAACGAAACGTCAGCTCCACAGCTATAAAGAAGTTGTTATCCATAAAATAGCCTTGTGTTCTGTACACATGCCCGTCTGACGTCACCGGTCCAGATCTGGACCGGTGACGTCACTCGAGCAAACAGATCAGCCAGTCGCTGATGGCAAGATGACTACTCATTGCATGTCTTCAGATTTTCGGGAGTCTGGGGCAAGGTACAAGTCTAAAGTTGGTTGTAAATTAGAATATTTAGAATAGACATGACTATTTCAGTATACATACCCGATACTTTCAGCAAATGCGGATATTGGAGGTCATTTCTACCTACCTGACCATAACCTGTCAACAAGCATATATTCCGTGTATTCCAAAAATATGAGTTTGAGCAATATGGGGCTAGTGGAATGAAGTGTGACCATTTCATGTGAAGTGGTCCCCAAGTGACGTCATATCATTATGTTACAGTATTTATTAACTTAATATAATTCCTCGATTAAACATTTAAAGATCTATATCATTCGTGAAGGAGGAATGATTACGTTGCTTCCAGTTCCGTGACTTCCGGATCACCGCACATGCGCTGTGTGCACTTCTGGAAGATGATTTGCGGAATCGCGGGTGTGTGCAAAAATAGGACTTAGAAAACATCCAGACACGTCGTCAAACATGCGGAACGGAGGACTCTACGTCCAATAAAGTGGGTCCAGGTAGTCCATACCTGGGGAAAATTTGTCGTGGAGGATGTCGACTTGAACCGTTCTAGGCACTTGTCGAGGGCACTTCGGGTGACGCGATTGGCGGGGTGGATGCAGAAATAAGATTCCAGAATCCGCAAAATGTGGAAGATAAAGGGGCTTACACCAAAAGATGCGGAAAAAATATACTTCACACCCAGTCAGGTGGGTTGGGTCATCGAGGGTCCACGTGGATCGTGGTTGGTGGGGAGCGCTTGTTGAGGTCGGTCATGTGACTGGCGGGTGGCTGCACAAATATTTGGCCAATTGGCCCGGGTAGCCCACATTTATCCTCTTCAATGGGTGTAAAGCATTTTTACAAGATGTCCAATTTTTGCATTCACATACGATCCTACAGTGCACCTCCCGGAAGTGCATAATGCACATGCACGGTGACCCAGAAGCGCGGTGATCGGAACTCACGTCAGCAACCGTCCTCTCTCAGGAATCATAAGAGATGCGTCCTTTTTATAAAAACTTCGCTAAGGCTATGTTCGACAACGACAGTATATACTTTCGTATTAAACACTCAGCCATCTGGAAACTCGATCAGTATGGCCTAAAAGTGTATATCAAGGGTAAATAAAGCATTTTGTGTACATCTTTATTATTTAACTGAAAATGACTCATACCATTGTCCCCTGATTTCTCACAGGCTTAGCTGGCCCTATGCATCCTCTCTATAAAAGATATTGTCGAAACGTAACTCGAATTGTTACGTCTGTTCAATTTAGAATATGTTTGTTATATGTTATCTAAGACGTGCGTATTTACATTTGACAGGTTCGCATCACAAGAGAGAACGTCGCTTTGCAGGTGTAATTTTGACTGTGGCGAGCGTAGCGAGAGACAGCTTTCAGGCGACAGGAAATCAACTAATGGAAGCCATCAATCGAGCAAATCATATGCTAGTCGAAGTTCGAGGAAAGCTGGATGATTTTCAGAGCAGTATGCAACAGCAGTTAAATTTAGGAACATATGCGAGTATCTACGCCCGTATCATTGAAAGGCTACATTTCTTGACGGGACACGCGCTTCGAGAGAATCTGAACGCAACTCGACAAACCGCATGGGCAGATGCTGTATTATCCCTTCATGATGACGGGATAAGTCAAGTCCTCACTGGCCTACATCGCATGGTTATGGCAGATAGCATGTTCGCTGTGAAATCCATAATAGACGTCTTTATTGACTTACGGCCAACTTCGGACGAACTGTCTATGGGAATATGTAGACACCTTCGCTAACCATTTAATAAATATGCAGACGGCAGGCTACTCGGTTTGGTTTTTCGCATTGGCTATCAAAGGGCAACGATCTGAGATAAACCGAGTTAAAGATCTAGCCAGACGCAGATATGCCGAGCAGGACCCAGTCTTGTTCAAGCACCTCAGGATGAATCGGTTACACAGTTGGCCATCTGGGGCATATGGATTAGTTAGAGTACGAGACACTGGTTGTCCCGTGGGCGACTGGGGGACGGGGGAACGATTTCACGATACAGAGGACTTTTTTGCCAATAATGAATGGTCGGACCCCCTCCATATGGATGGATCATGGGCAGACAACGACATGACCTGGAGGTTTTGTATGAGACGTTATCCTACTCCAAGAAATGGAATGCGGTGGCCTGATGGTAAATACTGCATCTTCCAGCAAAGCCAGTATTGTCCAATGGGTATGTACTATGCCACTGTTCGGTGGAGGGACGCCCACACAAGTCTTGTTTTTGACAATATCAACCGTGCTGGCGGAATGCTACCCCGTGGTTATTTTGGCACTGATTTTACACAGATAGACTTTTGTTGCTCCATTTCCGGTACCCAGGAACGTGAGATAAAGCTTCCGATAGAGAAACCATTCTTCCTGTTCCCCATTCCAGGTTCTGGTTGCCAAAGTGTGTATCAGACGAAAACTCAAGAAGAATATTTCGAGTGGGACAGCTCCGACTTTCATTCTTTCCCATATAACGATAGAGCTGTGGATCCAGAATTGATGAGCGCTTTCGCAGATCTGTCAGATGGAGACGGCAATGTCAAACTACATATGTGTTACTATGAGAGAACGGATGACTTTCGTACCATTGTTTGAAAATGTTACGGCGGCTCATGTACAACATGCCATTCATTAAGGTTTCGAAATATATTTCATGGCACTTCCGCCTCAAGGTGAGAAAGCATTCTGGGAGAACTGATTCACCTGGTCGGGAACCTTTTTGCCTGGATGAAAAATCACGTGATGTATTGTCTCGTTCTGATCCCAGACACAATACAACGGAACTAGCGCGTTAACGAAACCGAGATTGAGAAGATGGCGGGTGTTGCCCAGTTTTGTGCATTAACCCATATCACACACCTTAAATCAGATGAAATCAGAAGTTTCATATAGCGCATATATATGTGGGTGCATCATAGTCCATGAAGTTGTGCCGTTCTAGGCCGAGACTAAACAGCACGTGAACACTTTGAAGAAAAGAAAACCATATATATTCTATATTATTCAATGATATTTTCCTACCTATCCTACTGTAACATCCTCTTAATACCTATGTCACTCATCTGGCCAGTCTTACTGTAGAATCGTGCAATTAGAGTAATCACATTATCTAATAAACACGAACATACTCGAATCTTTCTTGAACTTAATATACTACCAGTGCAAAAACTCAACCTCTGCGTTAGTTTATCGTAAGTTCAGAATTTTTGTATAATTCTGATTTGCCAATACATTTTCGTGACTACTTTATTAGACTTTATTAGTGCAGTTCACCGTTATCAGACAAGAAATCAGCATACTAATTCATACAGGTCCTTTTATCGTTCAAACCTTTCATTTTATACCGTTAAAGTTACAGGACCACGGCTGTGAAACAAACTCCCCCAAACGCTCAAAATCATTACATCGTCCTCACTTTTCAAATCTAGATTAAAGACATCCATTCTTCATGGTTAATCTATGTTCACTCGAATACAATTTAATAATCATTACCACTTAACTCTGTATTATTATTTGGTGAATAAAAGTTCATTCATTCATTCAATTACAAGCGTCTGGTCCGTCATTCATAATTCAGCCGTCGTCCGTTAGAGAATATCCGCATCCATAATACCTATTTCATATTCCATATAACAGTATTAGCACCAAATTCAAAAAGACAATCATAGTATACATAAACACAGGCTAGTTTCCTAGCTCAGATGAAAAACTTGCTGTCCAGGTAGAAACGTTCACACAAGTTCAGAGAGATTTCCAGCTAAATCGAAACTTGAATTATCGGGATGTCATCCCGTTATACTGACTGTATCGATAATCAACAACTCGGGTTATGGTTTATTCTGGTTTATTCGCAGATGCAGTTTAACCCTATATGATCAGTTCGACTTGGGTTGCAAGTCAGCATCTGGTATAAAGACGAAAACATACCCACTTGTCCGTCATTTTCAATTTACCCATGATTCTCCACTCGATATGTTATGGCTAGAAATGAGGCAATTTTCACGAGAACTAAGTTCACTCGGTTGTAGGGGTTGGGGAGGCCATCCCCATGCCAGGTGGTTACTGAAACCATCTTGGCCTTGGTCAAAATGGATAACTGATATCATACAAGGAATCTGCTTGACATGTGCAAAATCTGTTTCCTATATATCTACGTTGTTCTCGGTAGGAAAAATCCTAATCGAGCTCTTGAGGTAGGGTTTTCAAACACCAAATCTGGAAAGAATCCGTTCAGGTTTCAAAAGTTATTGTCCGGTAACGAAATTTTAATATGCCCTCACAGGTGGCGCCACCTGGTTTGCAGGTTTTTAAGTTTTCATTTGTTTAAGTTTCTGTCTGGAAACACAATTTTGAGTTGGCCCCGAGGTGGCGTCGCCTACAGGAGGATCGCCAAGAAAAAACAACCACAAGCGAGACCTTGCGCCTATAGTCGGATCGGCATAAAAAACAATCCAAAGCTTTAAGTTGGGGGAAGATACTCATATACCAAATTTGTAAACAATTTGTTCATGTTTTCAAAAGGTATCGTCCAGAAATGCCATTGAAATGACCACCAGGGGCACAACCTATATGCGGACAGACAGGAAAAACGATCCCAAGCGAGATTTTGAAACAAGATACTCAAACGCCAAATATGAAAGAATCCGTTCAGGTTTTCAAAAGTTATTGTCTGAAACACCACTTTAACTTGGCGAAAAAGGTGGCACCGCCATACGCGTATGCAATTGTCTCGACATGCAATTTTAACTTGGCCGCCCAAGTGGTGCGACCTAGAGGAAGACCGGTACAAGAAACAATCCCACGCGAGATCTTCAGACAAGGTATCCATTTACCACATTTGGTTTTTCAGAAATTATTGTCCGGACATGAAATTTTATTCTTGCCGGCGCGAATCAACACAAAAGCAATCACTGATCTTGTTACCTGTAGCTCCTGGAGATGGCACTGAGATATTCTTGAATTAATCTACCTAAGTAGTATATAAAGTGGAAATTATTCCGAAAAAATTGCGGTCCCCTTGTAAAAATGGCTGCCTCCATGTCATGGAGAATGACAGTCACTTCTGGCTCCGGTCACATGCACACAGTTATTTTATGAAAGAACTCGTAAACTTGTTACAGAACATTTCAGAACAATTACTATTATTTTAACCAGAGAAGTAAATGTTTACTTACGCCGTGGTACAGCGAAACGGCTCAACAATGTTGGTGTGTCACGAATACAAAATGGATGCGGTACAACGCGCACGAGGCACGGAAATATTACACAATCATTCAGATGCTGTATTATATTTTGCCAAAAATCTATACCACAATTTATCACAAAAATATAAGTAACCAATGGTTAAAACCTAAGGAATGCCGCGATTTACAGCTTCAGCGACCATATCGGGTATTTCCGTTTGAACCCGACGATGAACACAAATAAACCTCGGGGGTCAGGCCGCATACGTCACTCCATAATGAGACTCCTACACTAACGGCATACAATCTCATGACCCAGGCCACACCCCTCCCAGCTTTATCAGAGAGTTAACTCCTGATAACATCAAACACATTTACAGTTCATGTCAAGTATAATGTATCAATTAAACTAATGTACAAAACTAAGTATCTATTGGAACAGTTCTTGAGCGAAGCACTTTTACAAGAGACGCTGAAATGTAGCTGGTGCGTTTGACAGACCGAAAGGCATACGGTTGTATTGGTGCAATCCAAATGGTGTAAAAAAAACAGTTTTATGTGCATCCTTCGGGTCCATAACAATCTGATTCAAGCCACTTGCCAAATCCATGGTAGAGAAATACCTGGCTCCATTAAGGTGATCCGATGTTTCTTCAATCCTGGGGAGAGGAAATGCATCCGGACGAGTCTTGATGTGAGTCACCTTAATCTACACAGAGTCTGAGGTCCCCATTCTTTTTACGGACCAGCATAATAAGAGACGCATACGGGCTGTGAGACTCCTCAATGATATCTTTCTCCAGCAGATTCTGTATGTGCTTTCGAACCTCCGGAAAGTGTTGTGGTGGAATTCTTCGGAATGGTTGAGCGACTGGAACATCGTCTGTTGTAGGTATGGTATGAGTAATTTCAGAGGTGAACCCCAAGTCGTCGCCTCCCTTAGAAAAAGCAATCCTGTGTCGGTTAAGCACCTTCAGCACCTCAGCTCTCTCTGAATCAGACACTGAAGTATCAGCAAAATCAAAAATATCCTCCAAACTTGATGGTGCAGAATTACCCATCGCCACATTATATTGTTGGGAGGAGACTTTCTGACCGGCCTCTGAAGTATCATCATACTCATTCACGCTGTCCACAGAATGCATAGTGCCAAGCCATGTCCGAGGCTTCAACCAGTGTCGTCCTCTCCCAAATTCGCCACTCTTAAGGGAACACGATTTCCACGAACGCTGGCATACGTATTTATCACATGAATGTTTGGGGTACCGAGTTTGCTAATGTCTCAACCAAAACTGTCGTATCCTCACTTGAACTCCCTCGCCAACCGACGGTGTCCACTGAAACCATTGACCAGGCAAGTATTCTGACAGGAACATTACCAGCTACCTTAGCAACCCCTTTCGACTGCAAGTCGTTATTTTGACGTTTAATTGCCACTCCTCCGCTGAAGCATCCGTTGAGTCTTTGACCACCAAAATAACAACACTCGGTAGAACCTTGTCACGAGCCCGAACCTCCACTTCCAGGTAGCCAATATACGGGATCTCTGTGTCATTGGCCGCAGTTAATCTAAGCCAGTCCATGGTAGGTATCAGCCTCTTTCCTAATGGTTGCAAGTACTTGCGAAAGAAACTTTCTGTGACTGTTGTTACCTCCGATCCAGAGTCCAATAGACAGGAAATCTCCACTCCATCAAACTGCACCTTCGAAATAACACATTTTTCGATAGTTTTCCTAAAAATATCGCTATGATCAGAGCCATCTGTTGCCCCACCTGCAACACGGCTCACTGCTGCAGGGGGCTCTAGTTTGACGACTGTGAAGCTGGTGGTAAGCTTCTGGAGGGACACTCCCTATCAATGTATCCAGGAGTCGAACACCGAAAACAAATAAGCCGACCTTGGTCATCCTTGAACGGTTTCCGTTGCCGATATGACGGTCTATAGCTGGCATGGCCTACTTTCAGTTCCTGCAACTCTTCAGTGAGTGTTTTATGGCCTTACCCTGCTCTTCAATGAGGAAGATCATAGGATCTATTGGTTTACTCTTAGGCAAGTCAGTATCCCCTGCAACCACATTACTAGCTGCCCACCTAGATTTCGTTGGTTGACCGGTCTCCTCCTCCAGCGAGCGCATAGCCTCGTCACACACTTCAAGGAATGTCACACTTGGATGTTCTCTCACAATCCGATGCAGATCACGTCGTAGGTGTTTATCCTTTACAGAATCAGCAAAATGATCTCTGAGCACCGTGTCCCGGTTTGGTACTGCTCTCTCATTTCTACGCAAGTCCAGACAGCTCATGAGAATAAGAGCGTATAGATTCGCCAGTCTCCTGTCGTTTGCCATAGAATTCGGCAAGTAGTTGAGGGACAAATCGCCTCTCACCAAAAGCTTCCTCCAAAATTTTCAAAATTTGATCAGGATCTTCTCTCAAATATCGCGGCCTCACTTTCACATCTGATTTGGCCGCTCCTTCCAAATGACTCATTATGAAGTCAACTTTTTGCTCCTTTGGGAAATTTCTTGCCACAAAAATTCTACGAACCTCCTCCACGAATTCTTCCACAGACCAATCATCAGGTCCCTTGGGTGGACCCCTGAATTTGTCAAGCTTTCGCTCCTTGAGAATATAAATAAATCTACCACCTCCAGAATATTCATGTTGATTCTGATCAGACTGACCTTCTCGGTCTCTCCTACTTTTCACAGCCTGGTTCCGTTCTAATTCAACAGCTTAAATCGCTCTTTGACCTCCCAGATTTCTTGTTCTGCCATTACTATAGTCTTGTGTTTTGCCAATAACAGAGATACCACAAAATTACAAGCGTCTAGTCTGTCATTCATAATCCAGCCGTCGTCCATTTTCCATATAACAGTATTAGCACCAAATTCAAAAAGACAATCATAGTATACATAAACATAGGCTTGTTTCCTACAAGAGAGAAGCGGTCAACAGTTTTCAATGATGCCGGCAAGGCATCATGATGTTCCAAAAATATCAAATCCGTATCGCTGATCAGTATTCTTAATCCATAATATTCGTTATAGAGTCGTCATCTAAAAAGATGTATCTCAGTCACGCTTTGATTGTGACTGTTCATATGAGTATCATGAGGATCTTGAAGTACATGGGTTCATACGGCCCCTAGCCCCGGGTTAAGCGGAATTAGACACAAGTTACGAAACGCAGCGCCATAGATCTTGCACGCTACGTTCGTATTTTGCTATCAGCATGCGATATGTATCGCCAAATTTGAGAAACTTTGAGTCGAGGCGCTTGGAGGAATAGCCCTGTTTTATAAGTTTCTGCAACAATGTTTTGCGACGTTGATTGAAATCGTCACAATTAACACAGGATCTAGCAAATGCTACTAGGCGAGATATGTATACGCCATATGCAGGTCCCACTGGAATATTACTGTCCAGAAAGGGATAGTTTACGACGTCGAAATTGTAATCATCTCTTTTGTCATAAAGTCGACGAGAGAGAATGCCCGCTTCATTTTTATAGAGACAGAGATCTAAATAAGATGTGCCTGTAGGGCTATCTGTAGTTTCCTTTAAATCCAGTGAAGGTGGATATATATCCTTCACTGCTTCATTTACATAGCGATTATCCACAGCGAGAAGATCGTCTATATAGCGTTTGGTGAATGAGAAGGAACGGGCTTTGAATGGATCGGTTTTTGAAAGCGCCTGCATATAGTCATATTCATAAGAGAACAGATACAAGTCAGCCAACAGGGGTGCACAATTAGTACTTAACTAACAGGGCGATCAGAACCTAGAATTCAGCATAAAATATACCTGACTATACAAACCAAATTTGGTGATGCATGCACAATATCGTAATGTTGCATTAGCACAAACACTTGAGGAAAAAATGCATCAGGCCAGGCAAATTCTAAAATGACAGTTCCAGACTAAGTATGGCATATCAGGCAAATATTAACAGTTCAAATTTACACCGAACAATAAACATAGTACAAGATATGTATACTTATCTTGTGTTCCAATCCAAGAAAACACAGTACCAGCACATAATAGTCCGCCTGATTTTCAATCCAGGAAGATACAGTACAATTTGAACAGTTTCAACCCAAGGAGACACAGAATGTATCAGTCTAGTTCCAATCCAAGAAAGCGGCTATGTACAAGGAAAACACAGTACGTCCCAACAGTTCCAATCCAAGAAAGCTTGGTATGTGAATGTCCAATCCCGATCCAGGATAACTCAGTTCGCATCAAACAGTTTCATTTACTGGAAAACAGTTCTGTTCCAGGAAAACCGTTTCATTCCGCGAACTTACAATTTACATCAAAAAATAATTACATCCCAGTTTTGATCCAAGAGGATATAGTCCAATTCCAGGAAAATACAGTACACTTTCAGTTCTAGTCCAGGAAAAAACAGTTCGCCTCAAACAACTTAGTTACATGAAAACAGTACTATTCCAGGAAAACAGTTTTATTTTAAGGTAATCAGTTTTATTCCAGGAAAACAGTTCAGTACGAGAAAACAGTTCTATTCCAGGAAAACAATTTCGATCTGAGAAATTACGTTTCGTTTCAGGAAAATATAGTTCACCTTAAACAGTTCCGTTCTGAGAAAACACGCTTTCATTCCAAGAACTGATTGACATTCCACTTCGGGAAAACATACAAGTGTCACGTCAAACTCCAATCCAGGAAACGTACCACGTGAAACTTCAATCCAGGAAATTACGATTCCAGTTCCAATCCAGGAAAACAGCACATCGCATCAAGTTCCAATTCAGGAAAATAATGTAGATCCAGGAAACATGTAAAATTCCAATCCAGGAAATTATGATTCCAGTTCCAATCCAGGAAACATATACACGTCCCGTCAAAATCCAATCCAGGAAATTACTAATCCAGCCCCAATCCAGGAATACTGCACATTATATCAAGTTTCATTACAGGAAAATAATGTAGATCCAGGAAACATGTAAAATTCCAATCCAGGAAATTATGACCCCAGTTTCAATCCAGGAAAACAGCACATTACATTGAGTTCCAGTCCAGGAAATAATGCAGATTCCAATCCAGGAAACATATACACATCCCGTCAAATTCCAATCCAGGAAATTATGAATCCAGCCCCAATCCAGGAATACTGTACATTATATCAAGTTCCAATCCAGGAAATAATGTAGATTCAAATCCAGGAAATGTATACATGTGACGTTAAATTCCAATCCAGAAAATAATGTAGATTCCAATCCAGGAAACATAAGCGTGTGACATCAAATTCCAATCCAGGAAATTACAGATCCACGAGAACTCAACTGCTAATCGTGCAAATCCTCTCATCTCTCAACCATCGTTTCTTCCCACACATCAACATTGTTAATACTAAAGCGCTTGATCTATGCTATTGTTTTATCCTGTCGGCGAGGCCAAGTTGTGACCGGGAAGTCAAGAGCATATAGTCAACAGGAGACTTCAATGTCGTCATATTACTCCTTTTAATATACGGTTTTCACAACCGGGGAAGAAACAATGGGAGCAGTACAGATAACCTGAAACCAGGAGTGGGAGATTTACTACATTGTACCAATACAGATGTTATACAAATAGGTAGAGCATATTTACTATACTTTCTGCCTGTATGTTACTCAATAAAGAAATAAATCCATTGATCATGTTGATACAGCCCACATTCTTTGACTGATTACATCATATGTAAATACAACTTGGAAGTTTAGTCCATTACGGCTAAACAGTTACTGTTACACCAAGCTAATTTTACTCATGGCACGATAACATTCTACAAACCAGCTCAATAAATGTCTCAGCATGACTAGAAAATTTCAAAATCTAAGTATCAATTATCCACAATGCTGTTTGTTCATAATCTAGACAAATAAGCTACCCGAAATATAACCCACGTTGTTGTTGTTGTAACAATGACAACCATGACAGATCTTCAATTGATTTTACGGGAGAATACACACAGTTATTTTATGAAAGAACTCGTAAACTTGTTACAGAACATTTCAGAACAATAACCATTATTTCAACCAGAGAAGGAAATGTTTACTTACGCCGTAGTGCAGCGAAACGGCTCAACAATGTTGGTGTTTCACGAATACGAAATGGATGCGGTACAACGCGCACGAGGCACGGAAATATTACACAATCATTCAGATGCTGTATATTTTGCCACAAATCCATACCACAATTTATCACAAAAATATAAGTAACCAATGGTTAAAGCCTAAGGAATACAGCGTTTTACAGCTTCAGCGACCATCTAGGGTATTTCCGTTTGAACCCGGCGATGAACACAAATAAACCTCGGAGGTCAGGCATCATACGTCACTCCATAATGAGACTCCTACACTAACGGCATACAATCTCATGACCCAGGCCACAGTAAGTTATCCTGCTCGATCGCCTCAGCGTGAGTATTAATAGCCTCATGTATACTACGATCCCAAAAGGTGGGTACTCCTACGAGTGCTTGATTATGACGCATCGTACGACTCATTCGGATCATTTATGGTCCACCGCGGCTCCCAAAATTGCCACCTTATATCTGCTTGTGGACCACGCTTGCGCAGTCAGAAAGTTTTAGCGAAATTCAACCCATAGCCACGAGACTCCGGTCATCGTATTCTACAGCGTGAGACAGAAAAAATAAGGTGCCACACTCAATACCGCAAACTTTCATGCTTTTGTTCCCCATTGGGCATATACCATAGAAGTATATATATCTCCGCTCTCTAGTATCTGAGGAACATCAGGGTATTTCTCACTTAACGAGACTGTAGGACTGTACTCGGGCTTCAAGAGTATGCCTCATACGTCTATAATAGCTAAAATTAACCCTCCGTACACCTCACACACATATACATCCTTCAATGTCCGAGTCCGACATACGCATGGTTTTACATGTACCCCGTCAGAGTTGTCTTCCTTGCGTACAGAGTGCATAGATGGCAGCACGATATCATACGGGCATTTCCCCAGCAAGAGCCGCCATTTTATTAGTTCGTTATGACATTTGGGAACAACATTAATACCGCCGGACACGAAAAGTTCGATACTCGGATCGCACTGATTATAGACTCCTATTGATAACATGATACAGAACATATACTAGGTTATGTTTAAGGGTTCACAACCGACATAGAGGTATTTGTTGTGTAATAATTTACCGCTGGGACGTCTTTCATCCCGAGTCAAAACCCCGAGATTGCGCAGCAATCGAGGGGTTTTGACGAGGGATGAAAGACGTCCCAGCGGTAAATTATTACACAACAAATGCCGATACGAAGGTTTTGAATCCAATTCTAACCAGGAGATATATTTGAATGTAGAAATAATCAACAAATGCGCAAACTGATTCTCTCTGAGCGCGGCTGGTGCATTTTACCCCCGCCGCAAATACAAGCAGTGTTGCCTGGCTTGCCATAAAAATATATCGTGCAAAACAACTCAGTGATTCTTTCAGTGCAGAGAAATAAAATATTTTATCGATTTTTTATTGATTTTTTTATACATATTTCTTGCCCAAGATTAACCACAGAAATATGAGAACTAATGAGCTGGAGGTGGTATTCCCCAGCGTGTATAGAAGTTGACCTACATGTCACGTGCTTGCCATGGATACAGTACCGGGACAGTGACATTTCCAACACGAGCAGGCTCGCGTTTGTCTGCATTTGTGGGCGAAGGGCTAAGAAGAACGAAGTTATATTATATATCTTTTCTCATACAGACAAGCGGGCAGTTTAGGGCTGGAAATGGAATGGTTCAGATATCGAGTGCCTTTGCGCTCATTCAGTGTATCACGGAAAGAATGGTACTGTGTTATTGCGTGAGGAGGTAAACGCACTCTCTCTCAACCGTGATGAGCTGTTTCACGAGGCAGTATTTTGTATTCTTGCAAAACCTGTTGCTATGTGAAAGTTTACCCTATTTACAACATGTATTTGCACACGACACGCATAATACAGAAGGTTAGAATTATTGAATATTTCACCCACTGACATGAAAAACAACCACAAGCGAGAACTGGGGAGAAGGTACCCAAATTTGGAAAGAATCCTTTCAGGTTTTCAGGATTTTAAATTACTGTCTGGAGACACAATTTAAGTTGGCCTCCATGTGGTGTTACCTATAGAGAGATCGGCACGAACAATCGATCACAAGCGAGATCTTGAGGCAAGGTTCCCAAATAACATATTTAAAAAGAATCCGTTCAGTTTTTCAAAAATTACTATCTGGAGATACAGTTTTAACTTGGCCCTCAGGTGGCGCCACCTATACGCGAATCGGCTCGAAAAACAATCCCAAGCCAGATCTTGCGACCACATTTGGAAAGAATCCGTTCAGGTCTTTAAAAGCTATTGTCTGCAAATGCAATTTATGTATTGGCCCTGTTTAGCTTTACAAAATTTGTAACTTAGCTCCCAGATGACGTCACCTATAGGCGAATCGGCACAAAAAACAATCCGCAGCGAGATCTTGGGGCAAGGTACCACATACCAAATCAGAAAAGAATCTGTTCAGTTTTCAAAAATTATTATCCAGCAAAGAAATTTAAACACGGCCCCAGGTGGTGCCACCCATAGGCAAATCGGCACGAAAAAACAATCCGAAGCGAAAACTTGAGTGAATGTGCTCATATTCCAAATTTGAAAAGATTCCTTTCAGGTTTTCAAAGTTATTGTTCGAAAAAGGTGACAGCGCCTTCATGCTTATGTTCTTCAATGGGCATATACCATAGAAGTATATATTCCCACCCACTAGTATCTGAGGTACATCAGGGTACATCATTGACGAGACTGTAGGCCTGCACTCGGGCTTCACGAACATGTCTCATACATGTACGTCTAAAAATAGCTCAAATCACCCCTGGCCCCTTCGTACACCTCACACCCCCATATACTTCTTTCAATGTCCGAGTTTAGAGTCCGACATACGCATGGTTTTACATGTACCCCGTCAGAGTTGTCTTCCTTGCGTACAGAGTGCATAGATGGCAGCACGATCGATGTCATACGGGGATTTTCCAAGCAAGAGCCGACATTTTATTTGTTATGAAATTGGGGAACAACATTAATACCGCCGGACACGAAAAGCTCGATACTGGGATCGCACTGATCATACTTGTATTAATAACATCGTACAGCACATACAGGTGATATTTATTGAATATTTCACTCACTTGTATGGATATTTTGTATCCCAGAGAGTGGGGGTCCCCTTCACGCCATACCCACACTACAAAGAACATTCTAGAACATGCCATGGGTTCTCGGCCTACCACTCAGGACACTCACGGAGATGGCCGGACATTGCCGAAGATTCCCTGATATTCCCGACGATTCAGGCGAAGCGACAGTCCACGTATTTGAAGTTTCATGGACCTCGGCATGTGGCTATGTGGAAGTGGCCGCATCACCGCCGGAAATGACCGCATCGCCGCGAACGAATACATCCCGGGTCACTTCCGGTCACGTGACCTTGACCGGAACTATAGCGGCCTTGACCTTTATCCGCGTGACACCGCAATTAGGTCACAAATGTAGGTTAACTTGTACAAAAATCACATTTTTACTACTACTACTGACTAACAAAATTCATGCTTAGTCTCAAAATTTTCTACTGGGTACCAATCAAGAATTTTTATCCCTATACCCTTTAAATCTTATTGAAAATTAATACTGTTAGGGTATTTTGGATTTTTAATTCAACTGGAAAGTGGTTAGATTCTCCATCGTGTGCATGCTGTCCACTCTCCACGACCCGGTATTGGGACCAGAATTGTCCCTGAAACTGTTGCCGAGGCGATACATTGTTCAGAAAATCAGCTGGAATATTAGGCCTACCTGCACGTGTATTATGGTTTTGCATACAAAGTGGCTTGAATCAAAGCCACAACAATCACATCAACGCTAAAACCAGGGGTTTCTCTCTCCTTTCGTTGACTCAAAAAGAAACATAGATATTGTGAAGATGCAACGATGAGTGCCGCTAGTTAGTTCTCTACTATTTCACACAGAAGGCGACGTTAAACTTTAATTACCTCTCTCCCTCTCTCCCTATATTTAAATATATACATGCTATTCTCAACATTGCCCAGGGATTGAGTTGATCGACAAGATAGGTGGAGATAATCCTGCCTTGAGCGTAAGACCATGTCCAGTGGCGAGTTATCTCCTCTTCAACCATGCATTCACTCTGTTGGTCTGCTCGGGTGGAGGGGCGGTGAAGGGGCACTATACGCCATCCATGTCCATGAAGCTGTTTTGATTGACGGTAATAACCTCCATTTTAATTTGATTTTAATAACCTCAATTCAATTTATTTCATAACCCCCCCCCCCCCCCCCTGCACACACACACACGCACACGAACTCTCCCACTAAACTCCTCGAGTGAAAACGTATGCGAAGGAAGAATAACTTCGTCATCATTTCTTGGACTTGCCTATTATGTCACTTCTGTCCGTACGGAGACAATGCAGAATTTTCTATACAGACTCTGTGGTTGGATAAAATGCGTTTTCTAAAATATCATTGGTCAAAAGCTATCACGTGATGTCACCTCGATCTCTTTCGTGTGGAGCCGAAGTTAACTGAGATAACATACAATTCAATTCTTTATTAGCACAGATATGCTGAGATACAGCTAAAGGCATCAACAAAACAACAAATTAGTTATCATGATGATGATGAGAGAACAATAAGCTGGAGAATACACATTATCTTATCCTCAGTAAGAGTATATATATAAGAGGACGAAATAATGCACTTGAGACCTCTGTCTACAGCATAAAAGAACATAATGCTACTCCCCATTCAGGCCTTGCCCATAATTGTTAAACTGACATAAGCATTAGTCACCCTCGAAACATAAAGATATAGGGCCTACTTTCATTGCAGCAGAGTATTGAGCACATGTTTAGTGCAGCCGACTGCTGTAACAACTATTACATAACAATGGGTGTGACTTCATCTGAAATCCGATTGGCGTATGTTGAAAACCTATTGATCAGCTGTATACTTGGCCAATGCACATACTACATGCGAGTTCTTAGATGACATTAAAGTAATAAACAGGCTTTCAGTGTCCAGAAGAAGAAAGTTCGGAAATATATTATAAATACTTGAAAACATAATTTGTCTTTGCCTATCATGTTTACTACATTCGAGCAGAAAGTGCATGTCTGATTCCACAACATCACAGCTAGGGCAAAGCCTATCACATCTGGCAACATTGCTGTAACGACCCCTTTCAATTTGTAAAGAGATATAGCTGGGTATTAGGTTTAGGAGAATGAATTGCCCGGCCTTTTTTTGCACGATGGAGTGTCCAAGTAAGGACGACGGAACAGGTGGCGTGGGGGGGTCAACTGCTTGATTTGAAGTCAGATGTTTATAGGCTATCCGAGATTTGTGTTTTTACCTCCGTCGATCAGACGGAAGTCTAGGAGCGCAACGTGAAATCTCCCGCCAAATAATTGTCATATGGGGAACCCACGACTCATAGTATTTCCAATAGGGATCGTCATGGTTCCCGACGAAATCTTGAATCTTTTCTTTGGACACAAATGAATGCTTACGTCACAAAAGGTGTGTATCCTTTGCAGCGCTTCCACCGGGTCTCTTTATTCGAGGGTACTAAATTCGCGCGTGTACTTATAGCTTCGCGCTGGTACAGATGCCGGTATGCGACGAAGACAAACCTGCGCTTTCATAAAAAGTAAATTTTCACGAAAGAAAAACTCGCATTCCAGATAGTATAATTGGAAACTTCCTCGAGAATCTCTGAATCGGCAAAAAGATAAAGGACGAGTGTCATTCACCAGGATGCGAGTCGGAAGTGAGAAGTCAAATTCAAAGTCAGAGGTCAAAAACGTAAAACTCCGAAGAACTCTCTCGGCTTTTTCTTTTCTTTTTTTTTAGTTGGGGGGTGAGGGTTGGGGAGATAGCGACTGAAAAAATATATCTTCCCATGCTTCAATCGTTATCTGTGAATCCGATCAACAACCTAGCCGGATAATCTGTCAAAAATTATCCGTCGTCTGGGTAAGGTTGAAGGGTCATCGGAAGCTCGAACTGTGATACAGGCAAAAACTGTTGTTGTTGTAGTCTGGAAAAATAACTCTGCCTCACGAGGCGCTCTCTCGGCTTTTTCTTTTCCTTTTGTTTGAAGATGGGGGGAGGGGGAGATAGCGACTGGAAATATATATCTTCCCATGATACTTCAATCGTGCGCTCATGAATTCCACGGAAAAGCGGACATTGCTAAACAGCTCTTTTTCGCATAAAATTCACTCCACATTCTGTCGTAGACCCTATATTAGCATGCTGTTTGTTCTATTCGCTTCCTATGATCCCCGGGAACAAGACAATAATAGAGAAGATGTGTTTTAATAGCGAAATATTTTTCCCGCAATTTTTTAACATGAAGAACTCGGGAAATTCTAAATTGTCAAAGAAGAAAAATTGCACTTTACTGAAAACTATACTATTTTGAAACATCTGCAGAAAAGATATGCATGTGGCGGGAGCTGTATACCTTAGTAAAAATAAGAGGTCAGAGTTTTAATTTTCTAAGTAGAAGAGATAAATTCACTCTAGGAATATTTTTTTGAAGAAAATGTGTAATTAATAAAGCACTTTTACCGATAAGATTTAAAAAGCGCACTCGTGATTCCATCACGATTTTTTGTCGATTCCGTCACGGACTAGATTTAACCCCTGGGATGATCCAGTCGCGTTTTTCTCACGATGAAAAAAATCTTATCATCCTTGGGTACTGTATGTTAGTAAGAGATGTCATATAAGAATAGTCAGATTGAAACAGAGCAGCAAAAAAATAGACAAGCAACACTAGTCAAGAGTCATGTCCGTTTCAGGTGATTCCGTCACGAACATTTCGAAGCATGATTTACTGAAAATGCTGGATTATCTGTAGATTTTTCATGGATCCGTAAACAGATGTCATATAGAATAGCAAACTAAACTTGAAACTACGTGGGTATGACCACGGAACTTCCGAGTACATGACTTTGAATAAAGAAAAAGTTTTCCCAACGGTGATTCCGTCACGGTGGAATTCATGATCTGTGAATCCGAGCAACAACCTAGCCGGACAATCTGTCAAAAATTATCCGTCGTCTGGGTAAGGTTGAAGGGTAATCGGAAGCTCGGACTGTGATACAGGCAAAAACTGTTGTTGTTGTAGTCTAGAAAAATAACTGGCATGCACTCTATGGAGAAGGGCCTCGTGAGGCACAAAGTGCAATTTTTTGTTGTTGTTTATCTGCAAATCCGCTCAACTCGATGGGTATCTTTCACTTGTTCTCACAGTTGCCTGGCCTGTGTGATATTGGGTGGTCGAAGTCTACGTATAGTTTTTTTCAATAAATTATGGAAATTAATATAAACATATATTTTTTTAAATAGGTTTATATCTTTGGTTCAATTAAAATCATTCTCTAAAATGTGAAGCCGAGTTAATACAGTTTTTAATTATCTACCAAACCCTGTCCTCTATGACATAGAATAAAAGAGAAGTTGGGAATAGAACCGCCCAACACAGTCATTTCTAAACATCAAGTTGTACATAAGTATTTTTACTTACTCTGTACAAGCTGAGGGCATTTTTGTGGCTTTTGAAAATTTTGAGATTTTTGTGAGTCTGTCCATATTTAACTAAGCGACGTCCAAGCGAGCTAATGTACGCGCGTTATATTCATATCAAGTATGGTGCGGCTTGTGTTCAATGAGGCTTGGAATGTTTATACAATTAATTTTCTTCTCACTGTTACACAATAAATATTTGCTGCGTGGAATCCAGTCATTTGTTCCATAGGGGCAATATTCTCATCAGCCATCACCATTCAATGTGAATGTGATACATGTACAAGTCCATGGTCATTGATACAGTAAGGTGAAGGCGAAGGTGACCTGTAACACCAGTATACAAAATTATACCGAGCGCATTGAATCCTCATCATATGATGTTGAGACAGATCAGAACGAAGTGTCGGTAAAATCAGGTGTGTTTTGAAGAGCATTCTCTCATCAATGATGATGCTATACTGTACACATACAAAATATGAAGTATTGCTGTGTTGGGCCTATAGCACAAAATCACAAGCAAGTTGGTACAACTAGGCACACAGGGTCTCATTTCTGTCGCTAACGTGTTGATTTGGGTGAGGGGATCCTCTCATGGGGAGGTGTGGGTGGGATGGGGCCTAATGTCTCAAGCACTTTTCCAGGTTTTCCATCAATATACTCTATTCCATACCCCAATATTTCAAGCACGTCAAATCAAGCAAAAATTATTTGCTGGGAATGTGACTTTCACATCCCTGTCTGGACATGCTAGTGAGGAACCCTCAATCCCAGATTAATTACCATTGATGAAGCTAACGTCCAACAAATGCAAAATTGAGCTTGGCATCCGGCCGTATGTTATTCAGTGATGTATTACGCTACGGACCCTGTTGCCTCGACGGAGGTCTTTGCGCTCATCCAGCGCTTGTTATTTAAGATACGCCCTCATGATGTTTCCTCTCGGATTTCAAAGAGTTTGTCCTTCAGCTTCTTCTCTTCATAAACTGGGCCTTCATCTCATTGTACCAAGATCCCACGAAGGTATAAAAAACGCTGTCCGTTAATTGTTTGATATTTTAAACAGACAGTTCCAGAATAAATGTACAGCCCTAATCTGCCTACAGGGCCTGATACGGAGATAAGAGTATACAGAACTGCATTATGGAGGATAGCTCATTCACACTCATAAGTTGACCTGTATTCGGCTCCCCAACAAGTTGGTGACATAATCAAAGCTTAATGAACCTTTCCAATGAAATGATATACATTTAATATTTAAATTATTTCTACATCCGAACATCCTCATTTTTTTGAAGGGGAAAATTAAAAATAAGTTGTGATGAACAACAAAACAGGCAAAACAAATAGAGTTTACACATGGGAAGATTTCTTCTTTTATTACTCGGAAATACACTAGAACGCGTCTCAATCATCTAAGACCCCTGGTGCTTCCGGGGCCTAGGCGGCCCCTGGACCCTTGCCTATTTGTGCTGTGATAGTGGTCCCCCCAATCAACAACTGCTTCCGCCGTGCCTGGTAAATCTATCCATCCATCCATGAGGTCAGGGGGTGAGATCACATATTTCAATTGTTTTCAATCGTTTTATGGCAGCCAGACGAAATGGTAAAATGAGCGTGTCGTGGCCGAAGTATATTAGAGTGTTTGACTCTGACCCGGAGTGCTACAGCTGGTGTGGGTTTGCCCCTCGCCAGAGACCGCTTACATATACTCGCCTATTCACAAGGCGCTGGGCTGATTCGGTGTCCAGGGTAATATGGACTGATGGTGAAACTAGTTGCTACGCTAGACCTTCGCCAGCGGAGGCACTTGGGGAATAAAGTATCTGGGTGTTTTACAGTGACCGCTATATAAATCCACTCACAGTAGTACGTCGCATACACCGCTAGGAAGCTCACATGGTTAGACTATCACAGCACTTTCAGGATAGTAGTTCGGCATAGAATTGTATAAATGTTCACTTCACAGCACGATAGTAGAGCTATAAATGTTTAGTGGTTCCAATTGATTGTATATTAATATGTACTCCTACGGAGGTGCTCCTATATATAGAGGAGGGATTTACCTACTGAACTGAACTGAATGGCAACCGGACAAAATGGCAAAAGGGAAAACGAAAAAATTACAACCGGGTGAAAGGGTAGAAATTGCAACAGGAGAAAACGGCAAAACGGCATGGCAATTGTTTTAAATAAACTTGATTTATTCTATAGAAAATTTTGTGTATTATTTATGTATCAAATTAACCACTCACATATTTACATTTTCTCAGCTAAACTATACAACATATGTAAGCCACAGAATGCATCGAGATATTTTGCCAGTTGCCATTGCATCGAGATGTTGTGCCAGTTGCGATTTTTGCCGGTTGCCATTTTCACGTTTGCCATGTTGTAGATCGGCCATTTTGTCCGTTCCCATCTTGTCGACTGCCTTTAATTTATACGTTTTCATTTTGTCATGGTATTCTATCCGCTCCCCTAAAATTGAACCAATTTCTTCGTCAAATAATACTTTTTCATATACTCGAAGTAATCATTGATATTAAAGATAGGTTCGTCTCAGTATCTGAGAGAGAGCGTTGTGAGAATAAACTTATACATGTATCGTTACCCCTGCACCTGCACCGACAACAACAACAGAGTAAAGAATAAATATCGAGCATGTCATCAGACACCGAACACATCTGTTTTGGAAATATTTTGAATCGCTTGAGTCAATGTAAAGAATTTAACATGTACAGAGAGAGGACCATTCGATTTTTGCTTTGCTCCTCCGATCGATAAGGCGAGGTAATATTGCGTATATGCATGTCGATATTTTGTCTTTATTCGGCCAAATGTTTTGGCAAAATTGTTGTTGTTTTTTTTTTCTTGTTTTTTGTTTTTGTATGTCAAAGACTTTTTGTCCGATCTTTTCATCTTTCACATTACCACGACTGGAAAAAAAAAGAAAACTGTTTTTTTTTTACCAATGCTTCTTGTTTTTACCATGTCCCTTTTACGGCTCCGTACCATAGTGTATCATGAAGTATACCATATGAGCATATGTAGCGACCAAGGGTGCTGATGTGAAATAATTGGTATCTTTTTTTTTTAGATTTCCAGATCATTTTATTATGTTGAACTTTCTTTGATATTTTCTCGAAAGATTCTTATCGTGGCCCCTGTATAGGCTTCCATTATAAAAGACAAACTTTTCATAATTAAACAGAAATACTAAATTGAAAATGGAAGTTCCATACACATTTGACATTAGACGGTGTAGCAAATAAAACCAAATGAGATTACCATCGTACCCCATACGATACGCATACGCATAAAGCTATCGAAGTTTGTACGATCTGCATTAGTTATGTGAAGAAAACGTGCGTATGGACGATGAAGATTAGAGGATTACAAAGGACTATATACTAAGACAGCATCAATGGACGTGTCTATAGTTGACAGAGTTTGACCTTCACGTCTGGGTTTACCTGTCATATGTGACACTTATCCTGTAATGTTATATATCCATGTATGTGCACAGCATCAACTAAGCCTACATGTTCCCTGGAGTCTGAAGTATCTTCGATATACTTATTCCACTATTAAGTGCTAATAAATTTAAGCCGCCCCCCCCCCCCCCCCTTCAAAAAAAAAGTAAAAGAACGTCTGGTATGGGTTGAGTTGACCTCCACCCCCATCACCACACACACACCTCAACCACATTTTCCCACCCCATGGCACTCTCCTCTGTCAAGGACATTTTCGCGCTGTTGTATATACCATTTCACTCTTTATTAATATTTGAGATTTAGTCAAATATATACATGCACTGATAGTGGCAAAATAGAAATTTACGGATGTCCTGCCTCCCTCGATAATTCTAAGCACTTTCACCCCTGCTTTATCGGGATTTGTTTTATCGGCACCGTAGCAACTGTTAATGAAACAATTGTCACAATTGTGTCATTAGCAGTTGTCAGGTCGCCAGCTAATGTCGTAATTGCGTCATTAGGGGGCGACTTTGCATGCATACAGAGTCAACCGCTATTGAATTGCGACATTAACTGGTGACTGTATGCATATAGTCGACCACTTATCACGCAATTACGACAGTTGTGTCATTAGGGTTCAAAGCCAGAATGGCTTGAAGCCTTTTGTTTTTGTTCGGATTATTCTTATTATTCCGCCATATTTTGTTCCCGCTATAACTCGAAAAGGGCTGGAACAATTCGGTCGAAACTTGGAGGCATGATAACATGACAAGAGAGGTGTTGCACCTGGGGTAAAGCTTCTTTATTTTCCCAACGACATGGCGGCCATCTTGGATTTACTGGAATTTTAATTTTATTTTCAATCATCTTCTCCTCTGGAACTACTGGGCGGATCGGCACAAAACGTGGTAGGCATGATATATGGACAGGTCTGAGTAAACGATACTTAAAGAGAATTGGTTCCGTTGAAAAAGATGGCCGCCATGGACCAATCAAAATTGGTCAAATTTCAAGTTCTGAATTAAGTCTGGAAAAGTAACCAGATACATGCACGGCTACATGGGGATCAAGAATATGTAAAAACCAAGTATCTAGGTCACGTGGTTTGGCCGCCATCTTGAATTTTGTGGAAAACTTTACCAATTTTGCAACGGCTTATTATCTTGAACCCTGATAGATACGGGTTTCTAGGTTGCTGCGATATATCGAGATGGCCATGATCTGTTGCACTGAAAGCAAATACTTTTGATTGGCTGAAGAGTTTGGCGGCCATCTTGGATTTAGCTTAAAACCTTCAATGGTCTTCTCCTCTGAAACCGCTGCACCGATCGTTGTGAAACTTGGTACACATAATCGATGGATCAGGGTCTCTCAACGATCTTATTGAAAAGTTGCTACGTAAAACAAAATGGCCGCCATCGGCCAATCAAAATGCTCGGATTTTAAGTAATAGATTTTGACGGGAAAAGTTATGAAATATATGTTATATGACATGGCGATCATGAACATGCAAAAATTTTACTCCTAGGTCACGTGGTTTGGCCGCCATCTTGAATTTGGTGAAAAACTTTACCAATTTTGCAACGGCTTATTCTCTTGAACCTTGATAGATACGGGTTTCTAGGTTGCTGCGATATATCGAGAAGGCCATGATCTGTTGCACTGAAAGCAAATACTTTTGATTGGCAGAAGAGTTTGGCGGCCATCTTGGATACTCCTAGGTCACGTGGTTTGGCCGCCATCTTGAATTTGGTGAAAAACTTTACCAATTTTGCAACGGCTTATTCTCTTGAACCCTTATAGATACGGGTTTCTAGATTGCTACGATATATCGAGAAGGCCATGATGTGTTGTACTGAAAGCAAATATTTTTGATTGACTGAACGGTTTGGCGGCCATATTGGATTTAGCTTAAAACCTTCAAGGATCTTCTCCTCTGAAATCGCTGCACCGATCGTTGTGAAATTTGATATACCTAATCAATGGATCAGGGTCTCTCAACGGTCTTATTGGAAAGTTGCTACGTAAAACAAAATGGCCGCCATCGGCCAATCAAAATGCTATCTGGGCCCTGTAGTTTGGCCGCCATCTTCGGCTTGCAATGTTCGAATAATGCCCGTGAAATAAGAGCCTGGTTCGAGCTTTGAACCCATTATAGCTATCCATAGCTCTAGTTATAGTTTGCTATTGCAAGTATATCAAAGATTTAGTCATACATCATGCATGTGTGATATGTTTTTGCCTCAAATAATTACTGGTTCCCAGTTTTTGGACTTTTGAAGTCGCCTGCTATTGTCACAACTTGTGACATTAGTAGTCGCTACATAACACAATAACTCGTTCTTTCATGTTTTAAATGACTCTTTGAGGTCGAGTTGAATGACGAGGGTATGCCGTTAGCTATAGAATGCCCAAACGGTCAGAGGGTACTTGAAATCGACACTTGTTTCAGACGACTGTCATTAATTGTCTTTGTGTGGAAGGAACTATTGCCACTTTTCCAATACTTCAAAATTAATACTTAACACAGTCGTAATTAATAATTACGATTTAACAGAGTCGTAATTTCGAATTTGTTAAATCGTAAGTCGTAAGTACGGCTTTGTTAAGACTTAGCTGGGGAAAGATATTGACATGGGAAAGGCACGAACTGGCATCCGTAAATGAGTCGGGCGCTATGGAATGGTTTTATTTGAAACAGAATTACTAGATTACAAAGGGACGTTTCATCCATTTTTCACATTATACGGTGTAGCGAAAAAAACTAAATCAGGTATGAGATTAACATAGTATACCGTACTCCATACACTGCCGTGGAGATTCCTGTCGCAGATTCCTTCATCATTATTTACGAAACTTGTGGTGACCGTATTTGTAATATAAACACTAAGAGCTGAAATACGCGAATACGCGAACGAGCAATGGCCATTTCGGCCTTCCTGTATATACCGGTACTTTTCCCACGGAACAGATAATTGTAGACAACGGTGCCACGTAATTAGACATTTAAGGGTAATAAAAAAAAACGGTTATTGTAAATTACAGTGCAACCTAATTTACAGTTGATTGCCTGTTAACAAACGGTAATTATAAAATACGATGCAACATTTTACAGTTTAAATCATGTTAAAAAACGGTAATTGTAATATACGGTGCAACGTAATTTTACAGTTGAATGTACTGGCACCTTTTTTCTGCCAGTACATTTAACTGTGAATTTACGGTGTGAGTTATAACAGTGTACGAGCCTTACATCATAAAGCTACCAAAGAGTGTACGATCTGCGTTGGTTATGTGAAGAAAACGTGCGTATGGACAATGGAGATTAGAGGATTACAAAGGACTATATATACTATAAGACAGTGTTAATGGACTTATCTAAAGTTGACAGAGTTTGATCTACCTGGGTTTACCTGTCATGTGTGACACTTATCCTGTAATGTTATCCATGTATGTAAAGTAAGCCTACATGTTCCCTGGAGTCTGAAGTATCTTCGATATACTTATTCCACTATTAAGCGCCAATAAAATGAAGCCGCTCCCGCCTCCCCCAGCTTCATCCTCCAAAACAAAAATGTCTGGTATGGGTAGAGTACACACCCATCACCACACACACATCCAACCACCTTTTTATCCCACCCCACCCCCCTCTGTCACAAACGTCTTCGCGCTGTTGTTTTTACCATTCCACACCTTATAAATAGTTCAGGATTAGTCAAATATACATGCACAAATAGTGGCAAAATAAAAATTTACGGATGTCCTGTCGCCCTCGATAAATCTAAGCACGTTCATCTCTGCTTTATCGGGATTTGTTCATCAGCACTGCAGCAATTATACTAATGACACAATTGTCGCAACTGTCGCATTAGCAATTGTCAGGTCGCCAGCCAATGTCGTAATTGCGTCATTAGCAGGCGACTCTGCATGAAGAGTCAACCGCTATTGTACCAATTGCGACATTAGCTGGTGACTCTGCTTGCATAGTCGACCACTAATGACGCAATTACGACAATTGAGCCATTAGTGTTGCTATTGCATGTATATCAAGGATTTAGTCATACATCATGTGTGATATACTTTTGCCTCAAATAATTACTGGTTCCCAGTTGTGACGATATGAGTCAACATGCATCTTTATTGAGTGACAGAGTCGCCTGCTATTGTCACAAGTTGTGCCTGCATGGTGACCAGGCAACTGTCAATGACACAACTGTCGTAATTGCGAGAATTACGTGATTAGTAGTTGCTACATAGCACTATAACTCTATCGTTCATCCATGTTTTAAATGACTCTCTTTGAGGTCGAGTTGGACGGCGAGGGTACTGTTAGTTATTGAACCCGTCGTAGAGTTGAAATCGACACCTGTTTCAGGTAACTGTCACTAATTGCCTTTGTGGAAGGAAATATTGTCCCTATTCTTTTCAATACTTCAACATTAATTAACTAATTAATAATTACGACTTAACAGAGTCGTAATTCCGACTTTGTTAAATCGTAAGTCGTAAGTACGACTTTGTTAAGACTTAGCTGGAGAAAAATATGGACTTTGAATTGGCACGAACTGGCTTCCGTAAATGAGTCTCGGGCGCTATGGAATGGGTTTAAAATGCTCCATAAAATCATGTTTCTTCTATACGGATATAGTTGATTAATGTAAAACAAGCTCTGTATCTATGGGATTCGAAAATAAACTCATGCCTTCACCTTTAAATTTCAGTTTAATTTTCATTCGGAGTTCAAACTGATCTGTAAAAGCAATTTTTCGTAAGTGACACAGCCCCGCTGTATATGCGTTCGTCAGTCATGCAGGTAAACGCGGTACATACGACATTTAAGGTTATTGTGTGGGGTCCCAGTTGCGTACGTGTACGTTTTCACAATTTTGCTTAATTACGAGGCAGTGCTTTTTCGTATGCATACAAACTATACATTTTCTGAAATCCTTGATTCAAGGAATTTAGACAAATAAATAACTTTCTCGAATTTATTACAAGAATCGATTTATTTAAAGATAAATGATGTCATTTAGAAAAGTATAGTTCTCAAAATCATGCGCTAATAACTCTCTCAGTTTTCATCCAAGAAATTTGCTTTTTTGCAATAACGAACTTCACCATTTGAATAAAAATAGGCTGCCTCAGTTTTTTTTAGTTAGGGCCTAGAAGTTATTTTATCGTCGTGCAAAGTTGAAAGATTGAAAAAATCTACAAACACTAAATCATAAATAATTCATGAACAGGGCAAATTTTGAAGATCTACATGATTGAAATAATTGTGTCCAAAGTTCAAATAAACGGAGAAAACGGCCAAACCCAATGGCTTGAGTTTTAAAAAGTCATGTTTTTTACCACAATGCACTAATTTTCATAATTTCTTATTCCCCCAACTTGGAGGGTTGGCTGTGTACTCTGGTATAAAACAAAAAAACAAAAATCGAGATTTTGAAGCTTCTACTCGATACAGTATAACCTTAAGCAGGAACTACATGTATACGTGAATCTCTTGGAAGGCGGAAACTCTCAACACCATGACACCATTTTTACAAGAAAATAATTCGTAAAAATCACTTCCTGAATATGGTCGAAATAAAGTACATGTGTATTGTCTACATATCAAAATGGACGGTGTTTACGGAAAATACCTGTCACGAATGTCGAATCATTGAATGAACTAAATTTTCATCTAAGAAATGAATTTTGGATATAGCACTTCAGCATCATGTCTTTAGCGATGGCTAATCGTGTAAATCGGAAATTGTGGTCGTCATCTCTGCTCGTTTCAATCCAACGAAACATACAAATAATATAATTTCACAATCCGGTCGTTTTATTTTTTATTCAGATTTTTTTGAAAACATACAGGCTATCTTATTTTGTATGGGCTTTCTCATTAAATCTATTCTTCCTCAGAGACCTAAATGGCTCACGAAATTCATGAGCAAAAAATGATCAGTCTCAAATTCTCTACTGGGTGCCAATCCAGAGTTTTTATTCCTATATTCTTTACCTATTATTTTTAAAATAAATAAAAGAAACTTCGAAAATTCTTATTTCGGTATTTTGTCTAGCTGCGTAGATTGAAGTACTGTGAACGAATTGAACATATATATCCCGAAACTTGATCTGTGCATATCTCACCCATTGAGCAGCTAAACTTGAAGTATGTAACACAATGCTATTCTATGGATAACAACTTAGTTGGCGTATATAACACAATGCTATTCTATGGATAACAACTTGTATATTTCAGTGATTCTGCAATAATGGGAAACTGAGAAAGAATTATTTTACACATCTTCAATTTTGTTTTCGCTTCAGAATCGAGTTCAAGTTATAAGATGAAATAGTGATTACTTCGCAGTGTCACGGTGATATAGGCACATCACGATGTCTTGACGGTGTAACAGGAGAAAATATACGATAGAAATAAAGTGTTCGATTCCTATCTTTCAACATGACTATATACCCCATGATTTTCAAGTTAGGAAGGCTATTTTTCTCAAGAAACGTAAAGGAGAAGGAACATTATTCCCTAGGACATTCTATCTTTTTTCATCATTGACAATTAATGACCATTTATTTCCGACTTATATTTATATATTTTGCCTGGAATTGACTGCCGTGTGAATACTGTACTTTTATTATGAACGCGGGAAGATTTATGTGCGGCTTGCTAATGAATGCAGGGTCAGACGTTTGTTTTATTCATAGCAATGAAAACACAATAGAAAAGCTTTCTGGATTACTTAATCATTTCATATTCTGGTCTGCAAAAATTTTCATAAATAATTATGCAATTAGAGAATCTTTTAGATCACTTGAGATCTATACCTTTTTTGGTACTTGAGTTTTTAATTCAACTGGAAAGTCGTTAGACTATCACAGCTTCTTTCTGATGACTTGGAGATTATTGCAGGTTGTTTCCTCCCATTATCAAAAAGTGGACAGTATGACACCGGTACTAACACCATCGGGTTTTCTTCTAAAAGCCGATTAATCTCCCAACTTTATATTGACAGCTTTCACAAAATACACAAATGTCAAGAGAAGCCGATTGTGTTGTAGTTTTCTTTGCGAAGGAAAACAAAGTTTATCCCACGTGGGTCTCTCGCGACGATGATTGACGTGTTTATGCAGTAGGGTACTAATTTAATCGCCTTGTCATCCGGGTACTTCAGCTCTCCTCAGCCTCCGAAGCAACGGTATATGAGGATGCGGGGAATGGACGGGCCTTAGAACAGTTCAAGTCGCGCAGTGAGAGTAAACTTGAGAAAACTTTTCCTCTCGAGTTCATATACCGATATAGATAAGAAAGGTTCTTTTCACAACGAAGCCACGTGTTTTAAGGGACGGTTTCTCGTGAGTCATTTTTTGTGTTCCTTTCTGTGATAATAGTGAACTTTTGTTCCGAATTTTGCATGGTGTGGCGTGGAATAACTTCCTTAAGGAAACGGCAAACCTTGGCGCCGTCAGGAAATTCGCCCCGGTATTTTCTGTGCATTTGAGCTACCGTGCACGGTGATTCACGACAGCTAATACTGGGGGCAGTGAGACGAAGGGCGAATTAAGATTTGGGGCTCTCGTCCTGTTTTATGTTCAAAGTTGCAGCGGAGTGACATCATGGTTCCCGAGCAGCACTCTTTGACAGAGAAAGACAGTTTAGGGCTTAGCGACAATCAACACGTAAAAGAGGAAGAAGATGAAACGAAAGACAAGAAGGGACGCAAAAGACCTTACATGAAAAGAAGTTCATCTCTTCCAAGTCAAATACAAGTGACGGAACAAGAGCATTCTCCCCATATGCTGCTATCCGAGGGGTCGGGCGAAGAAATGGAAATGGTGCACTCTCCTTCCGACCCAAACGGTCCTATGAGAAAAATGAGGAGAAAGTCACCCCAAACATACGAAGACATTCAGAACCAAAGGGTCCTGGCAAACGTGCGGGAAAGGCAAAGGACACAATCTTTGAATGAGGCCTTTACGCAGCTACGTAAAATTATACCCACGTTACCGTCCGATAAGTTAAGTAAAATTCAGACGCTGAAGTTGGCCTCTCGTTATATCGACTTTCTCTATCAGGTGCTACGAAGTGATGAGTCGGACAATAAAATGGCATCGTCCTGCAGCTATGTCGCACACGAAAGACTAAGTTATGCTTTCTCCGTTTGGAGGATGGAAGGAGCGTGGTCCATGTCTGGACACTGAACCTTCAATTCCACTCTACACTGCAGGAAATTCCGGTGAGTTCATGTTATGTTTCAATCGCTCTTCCATAATTTCTAATATTGACAGAGAAGAGACATTTGCGTCGTTGCTTCATTTACCACATCACTATCTTTTTTAGCTTTTCAATAATATACTTGAACTTGTATACGTAAACTTCATGATATATACATGGACTATTTTTTAAACGCCATGATAAATAAAAGAACATATTTCAAACGATGTAGATAATATATTCTCTATTTAAAGTATCGCGACGTTATATCGAAAGTGATAATTGATTCCTATCCCTGAAATCCCAGTATTAATCAATAAAAGGTGTATGTAAAGGCGTATGGTATTGATTTTGAAGTGTTTCTAAGGATAATCTAAAGAAAAGTTGTCATTTGGGGGCGGGGTCGTTAACCCCTCAGCCTCTCTCATAATCTGCAAGATGCTGTGATGATGCCGGCATGCCTGGTCTGTAAGCACAGGCGCAGAATTAACGATAGGACTATTGACGTAATACTAACCCCTTTTCTTAGGCAATTAAGCGCCTTCCCTAGGTCAGGTTACAGACCAACCCCTGAGAAATCAAAAACATCAAGTACTAAGTATCTACGCCAACTTACTTCACGTGGACATTGTAGGCATTAACTTCGCTATTATTATCCAACAATTCGGTCCACAGAGGGTTAACACAGTTGTGGATTAGAAGGTTCGAGGTGTGAGATATAACTGAACGTCTTCGAGAGTCTTAGTGTCATTTTTTTGTTGGGTATACATGTCCTGCTTATTATATGTGGTATAATGAAGTTAGAAATTCCAGATCCATGGTGGTATTTAAGGGGTCTGTGCATTCTGGTGTAATATTAAAGTTCTATGTGATCCTTAAGGGGTCTGTAGCAAGTTCTATGGGATCCTTGAGGGGTTTGCGTTGGTATATGTCATGTCATAGGATCCTTGAGGGGTTTGCGTTGGTATAATGTTAAAATGCTGTATGTCGGTGTTGATCTATGCGGTATATGCTTCTATGGGATCCCTGACTGGACTGTGTTGGTATACCGTGATATTATAGTTGACCATTGACATATCTGTGCTGGTATAACATTATAATTCTATGGGATTTTTTAGGGGTTTGCGTTGGTATAATATTAGATTTTTTTTTAAATTTTTGAGGGGTTTGTGTTGGAATAATATTAAAGTTCTATGGAATCTTTGATGGGTCTGTGTTGGTATTATATTAGAGTTCTATGGGATTTTTGAGGGGTTTGTGTTGCTATAATGTTAGAGTTCTATGCATGGAATCTTTGAGGGGTTTGTGTTGGTATTATATCAGAGTTCTATGGAATCTTTGATGGGTCTGTGTTGGTATAATATTAGAGTTCTATGGAATCTTGAGGGGTCTGTGTTGCCATGTCATGTCAGGGGATTCTTGAGGGGTTTGTTTTGGTATAATATTTATAGTCAGACATCATTCAAGAAAATGTAAACCACATGTGAGAGAACTCTTTGCTCTTGTTGTTGTTGTTGTTGTTGTTGCTTTTGATGATAAATTCTTCTCTTCTCAGTTAGAATGCGGGCGATGCTTATTGAAATATTCCTTCCGCGTTACCAAGCGAATTTGCAGTGAAGAGCAACTTAATAATGAGAAAATATAAAGCTGACTGATTAACATTCAGTGTTGAAAAGAGACAAGCCCCCCCTCTATTCTTTATTCCTTCGTCTTGGAAGGGAATGGGAATGATGTAAACATAACAGGCGTAATACCATATACAGTTGCCAAAAAACATGGATGAAATGAGCATGCATGTTGCGGAGATAGATTAATGACTGAAACAACAAGGATATTGACAACACAAGTGTGACAGGAATCAATTTGTTGGGCTCAGTTAATCGCTATTGTGAACAGGAATAACTTACATTTTCTATGGACTTGTTATTTGTGCAAAGAAATTATGACAGGAAATGACGCAATGACTAAACACACTCACTTAAATAATTAGATTGACAACTATATAGTCTAGATTGAAATATAACCAAACGAAATTATATATTGTAGACCGAAAAATCAATATATATCGTAGTAAACTAGATTTCCATCTGATTAATTTTCACGAGGCTATTCTATGGATAACAACTTCTTTATTGCTGTGGAGCTGACGTTTCCTTGGAGATACTTCCAACTTTTCAAAGCTAATGTAAAGTTGGAAGTATCTCCAACGAAACGTCAGCTCCACAGCAATAAAGAAGTTGTTATCCATATAATAGCCTTGTGTTATATACGCCGACTTTTAAATCGGCCTATCAACGAAACTGATTGATTTTCAATCAGAAGAGATTAGATTGGATTTTCAATTAAATAATTAATAGAGAATATAAGTCTGTAGTAAAATAAAATCAGAATACAAACCAGTATTGGTTATAACTTTTGATCGATGATATCTTTACGTTTTTATAATAAAATTATGATGATGTATGTCTGTCAAAGGGATAAAAATCGAGATAATCGTCAAAACAAAGGCTGTATAAAGGAAAATAAAGGTATGAACGGAAATATAGGATAAATGAACTAAAGGGGCGATACATTTCAAAATGGACTGTATCCACTGGCAGTGTTTTAAATTAATTTTTATTTCACTGATACTCTCTGATGCAGATACACAAATTTTACGTCTTTTCTCTAACGATTTTAAGACGTTCTCAATTAAGGTGTGCATGATGATGCATGCATTTCTTTACTATATGCTTGTAAATGAGGATTGTCCATGCAGTATCTATATCTTCTAGTATAAAGCGAACCATTAAAGATAGTTTCATTCAGAATTGGTCATCAACTATTAATACTTCCTCTAGATTTGATATGTATATTAAATTCATTAATATTGTTGTTTTTACTCAGGCAAATTACATTAATTTTTCTGCTGATGTAGGATGAAAGCTTCTCAAAATAGTAGCACGTTTCCGCTGCGGTTATCATGGTTTGAATGTTGAGAAAGGAAGATACCTTAATATTCCCAAAAATATGCGGATATGCCATAAATGTAATATGGGCGTCGTTGAAAATGAATATCATTTACTATTGTGTTGCCCGGCTTATCAACACATACGTTGCAAATAATTTTAAAAATATTTTCTATCTTGGCCATCTATAAATAAATTTAATTGTCTTATGAATCCCCGAAATAAATATGGACTGATTAACCTCGGAAATATTTTAATAGAGTCATTGAAGTTACGAAATGAGCTAATTGATCAATATCATGTGTAACTAATTTTGCTTAACGAACTTGTGTATTTTCTTATTTCTACATTATGTATATTACTCTTATTGCTTAATTGCATGTATCATCTCTTTGGGCTCCCAAGCCAGCACTTCATGTATGGGAGAAAAGCCTTTCAGGCTTATTCCTGCAATAAACATATATCATATCATAATCTACTCCTCGGGTTAAAGCCTCGATTATCGTAAATTCATCTCATCCCCTTTACGTTAATACGAAAGGTTAATCTCAATATATATATATATCATATAATTTACATAAACAAACATTTTCATTTCAACTACAAACTTGCTATTTATCTGAGTCTCCGTTTCATTGTTTGTAATTCTCACAAACAGATCATTGCAGATGCATGGTGTGGGTCGCTGTCCGAGCACACACCAAACTGTCTTTTCTCTTTTCTTCTTCATTGCAAAGCCATGGATATTTCATAAATTTTAGATTTCCACCGGTCTGATCGAGTTATTCTCTAATTATATTAACCTAATTCGTCTTTAAAATAATTGAAAAAAAATGTTGTTATTCTTATGAGTTAACATGGCACATTGCGAAAAAAAATTGTGTTGTTTGTAATCGCAATTTTTTGCTAAAATTCGTGTTGGAGTCAACACCACTTCGTGTTGAAATCAACACATCAACAAATAATCGTCTAGTTTTCAGCACATGTTGATTTTAATACAAATTGTGTTATTTTCAACATAATTCTCATGCTGAACTGGCTTCAACACAATTTTGTACGTAGTGTAGAACTGGTGTTGTTTTACTTGATAATTTCTGGAACCAATATGTTTTGAATAAGTACAATATCCCGGTATTCCTGCACGTTGATATGGTCAAGTTTTATTTCCACTCCGTGTTTACATTATTGTATGATATCATATGCTGATAATCCGAGAGAATGAATTACGCATTGTAGCTATGGTTTAAAAACATGTCCTATCAGTCAACACCAGTTTTGGCAAATAGCTTGTAAGTCATCGGACAGATGGTGTTGCGAGACCAATTACCGGGTGTCTTCGTTTACACAGAATACCAATCACAGAAATTTTAGAATTGAAGATACATAACGCTTCAACAAACGAAGGGAGTTATTGCAATTCACATGCAATTTTTTTATGAAGATAGGAAAATAAATTAGGGGAGCGGTGTATATTATTATAAATAAAGTCAATGTTGAATTGTTGTTATCACAATTTAGTTAGTTTAGTTTAACATAGTGCAGAAGCAACTATTTACTCCAAATAAAATAAATTTGATAAATTATACATTTCAAACATTTAAAAATTCTTACAATGAAAAACAAGTTTAGAGATTCTGAACTTGCATGGGGTTTTATATTTACTAAGATATATTTATAGTTTTGGGCATAATTCGTTTAATATGATAATTCCTATACTAACTTCGTGGCAAACAATGTCAATAATATGACCGTTTACCTACCTATCAATATAGCTATAATTCATTCGGCAAAATAATTTTAAAGATAGTTTTTAATGAAGAAAAAAAAAATGAAAACTTATAAACAAATATATCGTGATTTTTTTTACTGTATATATCTGACAATTGTTTGCATTTGTTTTTATTGATGAACACCGATGTTAAAGTGATGTTGATTTTATCGGGAAACAATAATACTGTAGCCCGTGAATTTGGCTTCGCTGTGAAAATATGGGGGTTTCATTCGAGAATTGAAGACGAATTAACTTGCACCAAAAATGTTAATAATTGAGGTAATAGTAATTGATACAAAGATGTGCCGTCTCTATCAGGTATAAATAATGGTGTATTATCAAATCGAGTATGCATAGTTTTAAAGTTGTACCAGTGGTACACAATTTAATGTGGATGTGCACAATTGTAAACAGTAGTTTTCAGTGAGTAAGAAATCTGATGATGTCCAGGGTTAATCAGACCGTTTCGTTCATTCTGCAACTAAAAATAGAATCAAAAGGGTTACATACAGGAAATACTTGAAACAATTTCTCCGATTTTTAAATTTAGCCGTACGTATTACCAAATATCGTTAGTCCCATCTGTGTAGCATATGAAACCAAACATTTGAGGTGTAACGTTGTTTAGGAAGCTGAGGGGAAACGGGATGACTGAAAATCACAGTTTGAACGGAGTTCATTTGCAGTGGAAATGAGACCCTTTGATAAAGTTTCAGTGAAATCGCGCCGAAGATCGTGATCTCACGCGAGATCCGATTTCGAAATTGAAACTGTCATGGGCAGACTCGGCGGTTTCGAAATCCCCAACGCCCTGCAAAAGAGCCAATTGTGCATGGGTGTCTCGAAACCGCCAACAGACAGCGATCGATATTTGACTGTTTGCCTCTTCGTGCATGCAGCGATCGCGGCCTAATTACTTTTCTTCTTGGCAACAAGATATGTCCTCAGTTTCATTCACCCAATAGATATATGAGCCACAGGGACTCGTTACCGTTGTTAATTGATTAATTGAGTTGATTACGGGGGGGGTGGGGGTCGAGGTAGGGAATAAACGGGTTTCCTACCTCGGTCCCCTCCCCCTGTAATCAACCTAATTAACCAATTAACAACGGTAACGAGCCCCTGTGATATGAGCCTGATTTCAGTCTGCGGTTGTTCATGGGGTAGAAGGTAACGGGCATTTTGCATTAGGATATTGCAATCTCCGAAACGAGCGGATCTATTTGTTGGAGACTCGTTTTAAGAGCTGAGCTCTCGGTTAGTTTGAATGGATGTTCTTATAACCAGAGGGATCAGTGAGCATCTATCTGGGGTGTAGCGAGCCCAGCTGTTTTGTCTTGTCAACAGCGAACAGTCACTGGGACCGACCAAGAACTTGATCAAAGCCCTCGGAATTCGCTGCAACAGGCCCCTTATTTTACCAAAATAAACCTCCTTTGACCCTACTTTTGGTTTTTCCGCGGTGCAAATCGATCCTGTACGAAGTCGGGGCGGAAATTGCGGCGCCAACAGACAAGTACCAAATAGGAGTCATGATATGAAAAAGAAACGCCAAGAGCCTATATAATCTAATAAGGCAATAGAATTAAGTTGACACTCCAGCTACTTGAGGCCCGCATAATGTTCTGCACTGTCGGCATATAGGAAGCTTCATTAAAAGTAGTTCAGTTTTCTGAAACCCGAGAGGAGGGCAGAAAATGCCACAGTTACTCCGTTTTGATTGATATTCCGTGAAATAAAAACAAGAAAACTATCAGGTTGCACTGTTTTATATTTTTGTATTAAATATTCGCAACACATGCATTAAACACAATTCATCGCATCAACGTAATTCTGAAAGAAAATGCTGATTTTTTTCTAACCGACAAAATGAATATATCATTAAATCTGGTAGACCTATCTGTCGGTCTTTCTGGGTTGTGGAACTCGATGGCCACGTGTCCATATTTTATTTCTCTTACATTTCAAAATATTACTCTGGGATATGGAAATATTGCCCTTGGATCTGGAATTATTGCTCTGTGATATGGATCCGTTGACCTTAGATTCGGAATGATTCCTCTGGAATATGAATCTATTGCCCTTGAATCTAGAACTATTTCCCTTGTAACTAGAATTATTACTCTTCAATCTGCAAATATGCTTTTGGATCTCATTTTTTCCTCTTGAAACTTGAATTATTACTCGCCCCTGGAAGTTTGCTTTTCGATCTTTGACGTAGTATTAGTTGGACTGCACTTGGATTTGCAATTTGGAAGTATTCCTCTGTGACCTGGAAGTAATATTCCTCTTTGACCTGGAAGTATTTCATTCGAAACGGGGTCCCGGAAAGAGAGTGGTGTGTTTGTGTGTGTGTTCCCTCTCAGAGGGGATTCGTTCCGAAATGGAACCATATTTGCACTTTTCTTTAGAACCAAAAGACCAACTAAAGATTCCTGCGATTTTGAGATAATTTTGTAGATTTTTTTTCTACTGGGAGGATAATTCCCACCTTTGTAATTTTGTGGGTAAATAAATGTGTGTAAGTTTCGTCCATGACCGGCTGGGCCCCACTCCACGCCCATCTTTGCTTTCGCGTTCATCCCAATTAAAGCGCATAAAATCAATTCAATTTACCTGAAAGAATGCAAGTCAAGAATATAGAGCCAATTTTTTGCTTCCTAACCTAAAAACGGTCAAACTCGGCAGGCATAATCTGGCAGAGCTTGACCATATAATGTGGAATTTAAGATTTGAACACATGGTTGCCAACTTCAAGAGCCAGTCTGATCTTTCGTACTTAGAGAGAGAAAACACTGAGTCAGCTAAGCTGGGAAGAAATTAACAATTTTTTCCATTTTGTTTAACATCTTTTGTTAAAAGATGTATTAATTTAATCGATTTTATTTTCCAGGATATAGCGTTCCAAAGAGGCTGTTCCTTCATCCAGTTACCATGGCTGCCGTCCCAAGTTTCGCTGAAATTCTACCGTCCCTTCCAATCAACCTCTCATCGACTTTCCTGATTGGCTGAATGGCATGTGTGGTTATTTGTGCCAAAACAACAAAATTGAAGTGTTATGGTGAATTTCTTGACAAAAGTTGGTGAATCTTTTTTCTAGTTTGGCTGTTTTGTAAAGATTACTCAGGGAAACATTCTTCGCCCGATCTCCAGGAAATATCCTCATCTGCCGTCGTTCCGAGAGACGTCAACGTCGATTGGCTGGAGTGCTGTCGTCCAATGTCTGCCTTTATTCTCATGTCTCCTGATCGCTGGTTGGTGGAAATATTTGTGATTACTTAGCGATAATTTTATCCCGTAATGGTGATGTCGAATAGCTGAAGCTGATCGGAATGAACAAAACATTGTGACATCACTGGCTTGAAATATGAAGATCCTTACGATGGTGAGAAGTTGAAAAAAAAAAAAAAATACAGAATAATGGAGACGAACTTGGACTCGCTTTTGGTGTCATTACCATGGCTTAAGATCAATAAATTGTTATGCAGAACTCACATATAGGACGTTTCCAATGTAGTCAGAAAACACGAAATAATCAGTTCCTGGGGGCATATTTTTACAAGAACTTCTTAGTCAGCGTGGCGTCATCCTGCAGATGTGAAAATGAATATATGGTCCGGGAATGTGTCTGAATTTTCATGATCTTCAGGGGGAGCTGTTTAACTCCACGGCGGATAAATATCTCGTGAAATGCCTATAAACGTGCGTGAAATGAAATCTATGCTTTCAAAATGGATGTAAATTTCAGAAGAAGGAACATGTACATTAATTTGAAAGTATACGTCCTTATCTTCCTCATCCTCGGTAGCGGAAATACTACGCAATCTTTACCACAGTGTAGTCTAGAGCCGTTGATGGAGGTCTACAGTCTAAGGTGTTGTTCCTCAGCTGTTCGAAGATTAGTTGCTGCTCGGTATAATTGGGACAGATGCGACCTGGTAGTCTATAAGCCTAAGCCCAGTCTCGTGTAGATTTCACTCGACTGGAACCAAGTAGCTTTTAAAGACCCGCTTTATAGTTATGGCTTCGTACTAAGAACCGTTCCTTTCTCAGCACCGAAATCTTCTTAATGAACAAGAGGGTTTTCAATGTCCGGACCATTCCTTTTGAAGTCATATCTTATGTGCCGAGATAAATCATAGCCGTTCCCATAACGCTGTTCAAATCGCTTTTCTCAAAGCGGCCAAATTAATTCAGATCTTGGCTGTTTCAGGACAATATTCTACAAAAATATGAATATTGCCTTTGATTACTGTTTACTTTCTTCCACTTGCACATATGTAATTAGTCTGTTTAATTGTGATTGTGTCCAAAATGTATAATGGAAGTGATCTATACACGGTTTTAAATTTCGGTTATGATAAATTTATGCTGAAGTTGAAAGTAACGGTAAACTTGTTTTACTATACATTGAAGTGAACGTGTTCCGATAATACCGTTACAGTAGTACTTGGGGGCACATGCTTATTGCCAGCACTGGGTGGAGATGCTGAAATTAATTTTATTTTCTCGACTATCTCATATGGGCCAAATTGAAAGAGTTTGAAACACAAAGCATGTACATGTACATCATAAATATATTTGTAAAATAAATGAAATTTAATACAATGTTATTCTTGGCATCCCGTTCCCGTTTCTTTTATATGAAGACAATTTTTTCTGTAAGAGATAGTAAACTGCTTTTGTCGCGCTATGACAGTCTCAACGTCTTTTTGTCGCGCTATGACAGTCTCAACGTCTTTTTGTCGCGCTATGACAGTCTCAACGTCTTTTTGTCGCAGTTATTACAGTGTGAAGCGCTGGTCTCTGCAGCTCCATAGTGGAACCGTTATGTACTAATTATACACGTCGAGGGATCTTTTTATCGAGACCGTTTGCCACAAACAATAAAACCATTTGATTCTTTGTCAACTTTCATAAGTGTCCTTCTTTATGAATGAATGTTTATTATTAGCTTCACGAGAGACGCCCCGGCAATTTCTGCTCGCCACAAACATCACACACGCTCGAACAGGAAATCCAGTGTGCTATCTGTGGCGAGTTTCGGACTCGCGTGAAGTTTAACCTGAAGAGTCACTCATATACAATGGCTCTTATGAAAGGAAAGATATAGAGTTCAATTATTTGATTGTTTGGAGAGTAAACCTGGGGAATGGCTTGACCGCCTGGGCCTTGGTCCTTCACCCTTGAAATGAAAGTGTTATATTTAACAACATGAATGTCCGAGGAGTGACAACAGTATATAAAGTGTTTTATTTGAAACACTGTCATAACAGTTTTGAAAAAATTGTTATATTCAACATTATAGTGCTGTATCTGGGGCAATATACAACACTTTTGAAGTGTTAAATTCAGCATTAATGTGAAGTTTGTATTGCTCATGAAACAGCACTATAATGTTGGATAACACTTTTTGTTTCAACAATTTGTGAGAATGTTACAAATAAAACATTTTATATAATGTTGTCACTTCTCAGACATTTATAATGTTCAATAGGATACTTTCATTTTAGGAGTGTACATGCATGTTGTAGTAGAGAAAGAACCTACTTGAGCTATAGTCTTTGACGTCTAGCCTACATTGCCACACTATTACAATAAAAAGGGTTGATTGCTGCGACAATATTTCAACAACCATTGTGATGGCTTATGAGACCATTATTGTATATGCACAAGAGCCAAGCATCGGCCCCGACATTCACTTCCCATTTCGCAACTTTCTGACTCAGCTAACCAATCAATATGTATAATTGGTACTTCCGGTTCATCAAGTGCATCATGTCTCATGTTATAATTATCTCAGGAAATGAATAAAATGTGTAAATACGCGAAAAGAATATATATGGTTCTACATTGTGGGTCGCATGGCTCTTATTAGCAATGGCGGATTTTCTTACATTCTACATCCTCGGTTAACCCTTTCACTCTCTCACAGATGAAACCAAATATACATCAGAATTGGTTACTGGTACTCCAGATACTAGATTAACGGTTACTCCAGATACATGTACTCGGTAAATGGTTACTCCAGATAATTGATAAATATTTACTCCAGATACTCGGTAAATGGTTGCTCCATATACTCAGTTATTGGTTACTCCAGATACTCGGTAAATGGTTACTCCAGACACTCAATAAATGGTTACTCCAGATACTCGCTAAATGGTTAATCCAGATACTCGGTAAATGGTTACTCCAGATACTCGGTAAATGGTTACTCCAAATACTCGATAAATGGTTACTCCAGCTACTCGGTAAATGGTTAATCCAGATACTCGGTAAATGGTTACTCCAGATCGGTAAATGGTTAATCCAGATACTCGGTAAATGGTTACTTCAGATACTCGGTAAATGGTTACTCCAGATACGCGCTAAATGGTTACTCCAGATACTCGGTAAATGGTTACTCCAGATAATCGGTAAATGGTTACTCCAGATACTCGGTAAATTGTCACTCCAGATACTCGGTAAATGGTTACCCCAGATACTCGACAAATGGTTACTCCAGATACTCGGTAAATGGTTACTCCAGATACTCGATAAATGGTTACTCCCGTTCCATACACAGCATTTTTTTTCTTTTCCGGCGAAAAACCCGCCATTACTTTCACATGGCGATAGGACACTAATGGCAATTAGCGGGTGTTGGTCGACAACTTAGGTGACCACCTTTAAATTACACAGTTGGGCTTGGAGTGGTTGATCTACATTTTTCCCAATTATTGCGGAGTCTGATTTGTGTACCTGCTCTGGCATAAGTAGAACATGTACCCAGAAAGACCAAATTCCTAAAAAATAATTTCGGTAGAGCGAGAGACATTCCATTCCCTGTCCACAGCCCCGACCCCCCCTTTCCACACCCCCGACCCCTCTCTCCTGTGTTATCATGATAAAACCGAAATGTTCGGGTCAGAACCAAATATAATGGTTCTGGTAAAGACATGTTCTGGTTTACCTTCGTAAAAAGCCAAATTGTTTTGGCAATATAAGCATAGTATTTTTTATAAGTGACGAAACGAAGATATACGCCTGCTATACAGACGATCAAGTTTTCATCGTCCAGTTTTCATGAATTCGTGTGAACGAGTGACAACAATTTTCCACATATTCTCTGGTTCTCCAGTTCTCAGATCGTGTTTTTACCAGTAACAAATTTTGTTTGCTGGCAGCAGTCGACCATCCCCATTTACAATTTATTATAGAATGATATCGCTACCTTTCGCAACTGGGAACTACTTTTCAATGAAAATCTGAGATATTCTGATAAAATAAATCACGGTATTTGGAATGGTTCATGTGCTTGTTGGTGTACTCCTCAGATTTGGTATTACAAAAGCTCTACTATGGTTGTAGTTCATCTAACAGTATCGATACAGTTCTATCACCCCACAATTTTACACAGTTCACGTAGTGCAGCTGATATATAGATCGACTTTGCAATGCGCTTGCGCAGCTCCGTTCTCAGACTCCTGGCTTATTTCCTATGACGACGTGTAAACACGAACAATAAGGTTTTCATGTTATATTCTGGGACATTTGAATACACAATGCACGGACCCCTAGTTTACTTCGAAAGTTGTAAAATTATCAAGGAACACTTGGTCCTGTGTACCCATCCTCGCTAAAACCAAGGGTATGTCTATCCTAGATAACCCTGGTACACAGGGGTATCGATCGTGTTCATAGAAAATGCGACTCTTTTCTTTCAGCCAATCAGCAAAAGCAACATCGTACGTATATTGACCAATCACATGTTTACCACGACCATGGCAACCGTGACAACAGATTCACGTTACTGTGGGATATTTGGTCGTAGATAAATACGTACATTTTCAATAAATTATGAAAATTAATAAATACAAAGGAAGGTTTAAAAGAAAATCGATCTGAAGAAAAATATTTATATTTAGCCCTATTAAATTTCATAATTTAGTGAAAATATACGTATTTATCTACCATCAATATCCCCAAAGCCAAAAGTGGACGGAACGTGGTCTACTATGCAAGATGGTCAACGTTTCGCCTTTGGCTCAAAAGGTTCTTAAAACTCCTGGAATTTAATTGCTAACCTCGAAAATCTTGGAAAATGCATAAAAATAAAAACACCTGCAGCATGGAAGAACTACACTTTCGTCTTCTGGAAGAACCAGCGATCTGATGTCACACGTTACTGTGTCAAAAAATTTTCCTGAACTTCGTTAATTTGCTCATCCTTGTTGCGAGTTATTGTACTACAGACTCCTGGAAAATTAACATTTTTGACCTGGAAAGTCCAAAAAAACTCCTGGAATTCTTCCCTGCTGTAAGTGTATGAACCCTGGAATCCAGGATGCTCCCTGGGAACTACCGAAGACATAACAAATCGCTCTCCTCACTCGGCCGGAATGTCTCTCAGGTGTGATTACATCATTGCGTTCCTGGGACCGAGTTGTGCCGATTTCTCTTATCGAATTGCTGAAATATATCAGGTTATAGAGCTACATGCCAAACGACTGGTGTGTGCATCTGCTTTATGCTGACAGGCTAAATGAGCTATTCGAGATGAGAGGCAGTGCGTGTATGGTTCGTCTCTCGACTGGTGGGGGCCCCTACTGCTGACAGCTGTCGTGTACGTACCACGTTCCCAGGCCAAACTTCGAAAAATCAAATCAGTCAAATTATACATTCAACAAGCCGAGTGCTTTAATTATGCTGAGCCCCTGTGCCAGATTACTTTGCGTATGCCTTCATGTTTGTTGATGTCCGTAAGTTATACGAATTTTCGCAGTTAGACCGCGCTGCATTGAACAGCTGGGCTACTCCACATTTTCATATAAGTGTTTAACTAGAAGGGACTCCATCATCAAAGCCCCATAATTTAAAGGCCATGCGAAATTCGGCCTGCCACGCACTATAGTACCACAATCAAACCAAACCACAATGAACTCTCTCTTCCCCCGCATGCAAACGCAACTGTTTGTACCCGTTATATTGTAAAAAGTGTTCGATGAAATTTACGCTTGGTAGACACTTCAGTTTTTTATTCCTCCGAATAAAAATAAAAACTCGATAATTTTAGAATTTCCTATTTTCTTTCGAGGATAGAACAGCCCAACAGTTAATTTTGCAACGCTTGATACAGTTATACTTTTCTATATTTTAAAAAAAATGTGACGATTTGTTGAAATAAGTCGGTACAATGTCATCGAAATTGACAAAGTCTCCATCTTTAATAACACTAAAATATGAAATATGTCATTTAACGTGATAAGTTTTTTAAACCAAAATATATATTACACTAAAGGAGAGACGTGTTAGTTGGGTGTCACACTAATGGAGAGACGTGTTAGTTGGGTGTCACACTAATGGAGAGACGTGTTAGTTGGGTGTCACACTAATGGAGAGACGTGTTAGTTGGGTGTGTGATTATCGGAGTGCTCGCACGCGAAGGATTGGATTATCGAAGTGTAAGTTTCGGTTAGATTTTTATCAAGCTACTCCACGGACGATGAAATTTAATGGTAAACTTACTGATATTTCTTTGAAAATTCACATTATTGTTATATCTCGATAAACGCTTGACATGCTTCTGGGAGAACTGCGGACAGAAATCTACACCATACATCTTAGAAACCGCGTTTTATTTTGAAACTTGATAACTCGAAGTACTATTTTAACGAAATACAGCATGTTATACGAATCTATATTTCTCTCTACGACAGTAAATGTTTCCCGAACCTTTGAAGTCGCATGACATTAACCCCATTAAGTATCAATTTTAATATAAACAAAATATTTAAAAATAATAATAATAATAATATGTTGTTTTTATCTCCTTTCTCTTTCTATCAAGGCCCTGCATGGTTAACATACATTTTGAATTGTTCGTATTTTGATTTTGCTAAAGTATCATGTGAATGAAGTTTTTCGATATTACGGGCAAATCTTTATGGACGATGCACGCCTATCAAATGTCGGGTCATTCGGATCTTCTCGTGAATCTCCGTTGGCATACAATCGGTCCCCTTCGTAGATTTCCGCTCGCCAGTCGGGTGAGTGACGATTGTAATTGGTCATTATCCACTAACTTTTCATAGTTATCGATATCAGATTTTTTCCCCAACTTGTGACCTGAAGGCGATTTTTCTTTTCCTTGTGACATAAGAGCTGAAAACACTTCAAAACATCGAGATTCTCCAGCGCTGGTCCATCATGAATCTCCCGACGTTCGTGTACACATGCCAGAGTGACAGCCCTCTCATCATTCAAGGGGCGATATTATGAAGAGTCTGGAGATCGCACAAGGCGCCTATATAGCTCGCAGACAACCCGTACAAACTCATTAACCCTAAATATCAGGTTCGTGAGCCCCGGCAAGAGTGCGTTCTTTGGTTCTTTGAAATCACATGGAAATCGAAATGGCCTTTTTCATTCTGAGTGTAAATATGATACAGGCTTCAGAGTGTTCCTATAGTTCCAATATTTTCCTATATTTTTCAGATTTTCCTATATTTTCCTATATTTGCTCAAAATCTCCTATTTTAGCAAAAAGTAACTGAGAATAATCAGTTCCCACCTAGCTGTCACTCTTGTTTTTTCTGACTGCGTCTGCAACAGTCCAGAACCTCAGAGCTTTCGGGCCTATGCGGCCCCTGGACTCCCGCCTCAAGTGCTGGGATAGAAGCCTCCCAATATTCATGGTGCACATGTGTAAGAATTCTCCTATATACTCCTATATTTCTGGGAAAATTTTCCTATATTTCTCCTATATTTTTGCTGAGGGGCCCTGTATGATATTCAGCTCAAAATTTGAAATCCATGGTTGTTGAATTTGTTTCTGCATTTGTTTAGCGGCAAGCGTAGACGAGTGCTTATACACGAAACCAACTCTGGCGACCAATGAAAGTTAATTTTCTCACAAACGAAATTCAAAATACTACAAATATATGAATAAGGACTTTAAATATTAGTCACGTGCCACAATGGCAAATGATTGGCCGCCGTGGGACTTGGACGCTCACGCCTCGTTATTATGTAACGGATATAGAGCCCGAGAGAGAATACGAAAGAGGAAAGCTGTTGCGCTCGTGACGATGATGTTTGCCATGCATTTTATTGAATAAATACCGAACTGGTGACCGGTGAATGGATTATCGTGCTTGGTGACCGATGAATGGATAACGTGAATTAACAATTGGTATAGAACCAACTTGGTACATGTACCAGCCACAACACTTTTTCCAGTTTTAGGTTCTTACTAAATATTCTACAAATTCACCTAAAAATCTGTTATTATTTTCCTTGAATAAGCTTCCAATGAATATCTCTGCTGCTTCGAGGTTTAGCGCTTAATAATGTTACGGTAATTCCTCTAATAAATCGATCACAGGAAGTGCAATTTTCCGCAATAAAATCTGGGGGTGATCAAATTTATTAGAACGAGAAGTTGACAAAATGGTTCAAAATCATGCATATAATCCATTATTTCTTCGTATTTTGATGATTATAGAGAGTAAAAAAATTTTTAGTTTCGCCGATTTAATTTTGTGCTCAAAATCGGCATGATTGAATTTTGATAGAGGGATCGAATTATTAGAGGGATTACCGTAACAAATTAATTAATGGATTTAATATCATATTTATTTTTAAACAGTGAAACCTGTGTAAACCGACCATGCTTGGGACCAGATTATAATGTTGGTTTTGACAGGGTTCTGGTTTATCAATGTTCAAAATACCTTAAATTTAAGTATTGGAACCCGAGATATGTCGGTTTTTAGAACTTGGTCGGTATTCACGGGGTTCACAGTGTCCCCTTTCGAAGTTTTATGGGGGCTATTGTAATTCACCAGATTTCGGAAGCTAATAAAGCACACCCAGTGGGTGAATATGTGTGAAGGTCTGCAATGTGCCATCTTTTATAAATAGATGGGATTCAATTACTGCATCCGAAACAAGAAATGAGATTGTTCACGCAAGGTATAACTTTCTCGTTATCTTGAGTCTGTTTTCGGTACTTTATAATCTTTGTGCGATTTTACAAGACCCAGAAGGCGATGCGCATAGAGGCACAGCTCCTTCTTTGTGGTTGAAACTGTTAAAACCGGCCGGTTGTTTCCCCAAGTTACTGATAATGCAACTGAGAATTTCAGCTCACTAATTTCAGTTCTTGTTCGCATTTTAGTGAAACTTGACACATGTAATAAATGAAATATATGAATTAAAGCGAATTAAACAGTCTTCTCACTCCAGCAACAGTAAAGGGGTGGCCCACAAATCAATATATTCTCAATCCAACAACAGAGGTGACCAACAAACTGAAATGTGTGTGCAAGCAGCAATGTACACATTTATCACCACACCACGGAGATGACCGACAGAAAAAGTGGCCTCAGGCCTGGTACACACGACGACGTTTTCCTTGACAAGCGAGACTAAATTTATGGAAGACTGTAGTGGTCATTAGCTTTCATCATATACGATGACCGTACAAGAGCAGGATATAGCGAATGGCAGTAACAGTCTTCCACACATTTGGGCTCACTTGTCAAGGAAAACTGGGTCGTGTGAAGCAGGTCTTACACCAACAGTATATTTATTTTGTCGGCCACTGCTAGTGTTTGGCCTGGTGCACATGAGCCATTTTTCCTTGACAAGTCAGATCAGATTTGTGGAAGACTGTTACGGCCTTTCGCTATATCCTGCTCTGGTACGGTCATCGTCTATAATACAAGCTTGTAAAGAAGCTAATATCCACTACAGACTTTCATCAATTTGGTCTCACTTGTCAAGGAATACTGGCCCTTGTGTACCAGGTCTTTGAGCGAACAGGGGACACATAGTACATCCAGTTTGTCGGTCGCTTACTTCTGTTGTTGGGATGACAACTTTCATGCTCTCCCAAGTCTATTCCCTATTTATCTTCTCTATATATCGGTGCAGGGGCTAGGTCCGTGCTGAATGGACATATCTATATCATCTGCTCATTACATTCGGGAGCCTTGATAAGATGGATGACCCAACCAAGTGATAAAAGAGGTAATGTCAGAACGAATTCGTTAATGACTTATCCTTAATGATTTTTACCATCACTTCTGAGATGTCTCGGGTTACCCTCAGAGCACGTGAAAGCAGGAGATTAATTTACTGCGACTCTCCCCCTCCCCCAACACCTTTTTTTTGTCTGGAATTGTCTCGATGGGCGCAGAGGACTTGTCAGTTCTGTAGAATCTATCTGTACCATTAAAGCCGTAATGTCTGTCTGCCTGTCTGTCTGTCTGGGCTTTTATAACACGAGATAAAATTCGAAATGTATTGATCAGAAGAGTGACATAGACATATTTTGGACCGGGTCCCGGGAGTGGGGGGATGGCTACGCCTATAATAATATTGTTTTTTTCCTGTAAGTGTATAATCGACCAAATAAAAATCCAGAACCGGGTGGTATGTATGTATTCGGAGGCAGTAGTTAGTATGCCGAGTACAAACATCCAATCCTACATTTAGCAGATTGTCGTCGTCTAAAATATATTGTCCCATAACTCGATAATAACGTGATGTATATAGATACAATTTATATGTCATTGTAAAGGTCTTGCTCAGGAGAATGACAGAAAACTATTTTGGAGTGGGTCCCAGTGGATGTGGCTGGTCACACCCGAATTGTGTTTTCCCATGTTTTAAGTGTATACGATAAACGATATAAAATTAGTGGCAAAATTGGAGTCGGGCACATGCGCATGCATGTATGCTGAGGAGTATGTGTACAAACGATAGCCCTCGTCCACATTGTGTTTCCTATACGCGGTTGGCCTTAAATTACAGTAAACTATATAAAAGATAGATATTCTATACTATGGGACTGATATTTGAGATTCATATAAATTACCGTAAAGTATATAACAATAAGTTGTATTGTTGGCAAAATAATGCGGGTAAAGAAATACAGTACCAAGATAATATGAACGTCCAAATTACCCAGTTAATCATATATATATATCCATATTGGTTGGCCAAGATGTGGATTACAGTAAAATAATACCGTGAAGTGTTTATTTGGAATGATTTGGTAGACTGTGAAACTACCAAATTATTGCCAAGTGTATCTACACTGTATATCATCTTTCTTCTATATATTTCAATCTGCAAATCATGTATTTTTCATAATAATAATAGGGTAATCGCATGGTCCGAGTTTTGAAACAGAAGACAGTTGAATTCACCACGCACATCACCCGAAACTGGGCGTACAGTCATGTTTCATCTCTCATGGGACAGCTCTCGCAAGTAGAAGCACAACGAAGTGTTTTGGTGTTGGAAAAAGGCACTAAAGGCCATTAACGAGATGTAAATGTATTTCCACACGAAAGCCAGAACTCTATCCTTCACTCTATTTCCCTGTATAGTTTCAAAATTGTAAAATATTAAATCGTACATATGAATTACATCTTTACCAACATGGCCGCGTGGCGGGCCATTTCATCTCTATTTGAAATAAAACTTGAATCTGGATTATCACAAAAAAATAAGAGACGTTTATTCACGTTTATATGGCAACCATTCAAAACAATCATATGGTCACTGAAAATACATGTTTGAAACATACATAGGTTAACATGTGTCTGACCGTTTTGCCGGGAAAGAACAAAAAAAATTGTAACACATTAATTGAATGAAAAATATAAAATGTGCTGCGGATGGTAATCTAATTTGACAAATTCTGACAAAATAACCCTTACATACAAGTGGTCTAGATGCTTCGCATGCGTTATTTCATGTATATATTAACTGCTGCCACCGTTTTTTGGTGTTTCGAAATACTTTCTGGTGATCTTTAAGCTTAGTCAAGGGCGATAAAGCAATGTTTTAGACTAAAAATCTGACCATTTTAATCAAACGTCTACTTATTGTTAAAAATAAACAGTTTTTTTTTTGCAACGTGCATAACAGAATAAGTTGTACAAAATTACCACCATCTCTACCTAACATTTATAGCCCATACCGATTTAATTTATTTTTATTTTTAGTTTTTTCCCCACCGTAATACAATCTTTATTGCTCGACTCTTGGTTTACATAAGTATGGGATATCCAGGAACATTAACGCAAATATTAAATCTGGACTGATTTGGACTGATAAAATACTTGTTTCGTGTCACATGGTTCAGTTACATAGGATGATTTCATAATATATTGGTGTCCTCTTCAACAAATGTCAAGAAAACCCTACAAGGTTATAAAAGGTGTGTGTAACTGGACACTGTGATTCGGTTGTGCATGGAAGTTGGCACACCCACTTACCGCATGTGATGATCTTATACGGCCTTATATTGACCTTTGTCCGAGAGAACATCAATTTAATATGTCACCAGTTGAAAGCATACCAACTGCAAAAAAAACAAAAAAAAAATCTATGCGGAACCAACATTGCGTTTTTGAAAGCTTCAAGGTAGATGACTGATTATAAAATCTTAAGACTGGCCTGCGTGGAATGATGGAGATGCCGTGGTATGGAGGTGTCACCGCTTACAGAACAAGCCCCGGGACGAGTCTCGAGTGGTGGGAGAGATAGACAATATGGAATGTGGAGTGTCATATCATATTCTGTCTTCCGTACACTGCCCTATGGTAATACAAGAAGACAGATTTCTTACATATGCATATAATGAGACAGTTCACGCCATTCCCTATCTTCAACCCCCAACCCCGACTTCAAGGCCCTGTGCAGAAAATGGAGCACAAATGTGTGTAACATTCACTATTTTAAATAATAGCTTGAAAGTTGAATTATAAAAGGCAACAAACACAATTTAGCACAACTTATCCATGTTTCTGCAAAGGAAATGAATGATTCTAGTATTTTTGTATCCATCCGTCTTCAAGTACCGGGGCGAGTAATTTATACTGTAATCTATGACGTGTCTCTCATAGTCTACGGGTGTTCATTCGTGTCATGTTGATTTAGCCGCAGGCCTATACGAGATAAGGACCAGCGTCACATTCCCATCCCCCGCCCAGTACTGAGATAATTATATCTCCAGATATTGATGATGGGCACAGGGACGTGCCAACGGGGTGACGGTAGAGCGATGGACGGTCGTTATCACGCAGTTCTGCACGATGATAAGGCCTGCCTAATTATCGCCATAACTTTCTGACCCGTCGTATTACGTATTAGTTGCCCGACTCTGTGATAGGCCCTGTGGTGTAATGAGCTTTAGCAGACATCTTCACGAGTTATCTTTGACCCGTCTTACCGACTTATCTTGGAGTTCTACCTTCCCCTTCCTTTCAACTGAATGGACAGAGTACCGGGTTTGGGGAGCAAGATATACCGGTAACCTAGGGCTTGATCCGCCTATGCCTCAGAACGTCGCGCAAGTGAAACGTGGAATAAATAATCGAGCGCAATTTCACAGAACAAAATTTAAACGGGAAATATATTAGACTTACACGAAGTCTGAAGACGATCGCTGATCGGCGAGCATTCAAAAATTATACCATAAGCAAGGAGCCAAAATGGAGGATTCTAAAAGAAGTATTAGTCAAGCTGGTCGTGTGAAGGTTAGATGGACACCATTAATATTCCTTACTTATTATGTAGTAAATTTGGCCGGCACATCACCAGAAAAATATATTATTATATAATACTCTGTAAAACCTATCCGGGATAACATGCTGGGATCATTCACCTCAATCACGTTTAAGGAATGAGCGCGTGCGATGTAAGCTGACCCATCACGGCGCTCGACACCAGCTGCAGGCTTGATGCTCCCCAGCAACGTTTCTCTCAGAGTGTCGTTGCGATTTTTTAATAAATTACTAAATAAAGTTATGATTTGAATTATATGGCAAAAAGAATCCCATATTAACTTGATCAAGGGATGAAAATTCCCACTCTTGAGAAGGAATTCCCACTCTTGAGAAGGAATTCCCACTCTTGAGAAGGAATTCCCACTCTTGAGAAGGAATTCCCACTCTTGAGAAGGAATTCCCACTCTTGAGAAGGAATTCCCACTCTTGAGAAGGAATCTTCATCCCTCTTATTCCCATTATTTCGCGGTAACAAGTGACTTGGTGAAATAAACTTGAGTGTGACATTAAACCAACATTTATTCAACATTTGAACACATGATAAGCTCTTTTTCGAACTAGCCCGCCTGACAGACAATCACTTCGCAGAAACTCAAAATGTCAAACCAACCCTCGGAGATATCCGACAAAAGCTGCCACAAAGTTGTTTTCTGCAGACAATGCTCTAGATTTCTTGTCAAATATACGGGTAAGAATTTAAATATATTTATCATACCAACCATTCCTTCTAAGGATGAATAACAGCCAATCATCTTCCATACACAGTTATGGTGTCTAACCTAACGAAAATCGGTATGAAGGTGGATGAAGAATAACAATGATAGTGCCGCGGTATTGTTAAATTAAAGTTTGTCTTCATGAGGTGGCATGCAGTGTAGCTGGGCGTAGGCCTAGTTGCAGATAATATGAACTTTCTTGACCAGCCAAAGCCTTTTGGGGTTCGCTTTTATGCAACTAGACTGTGGGCAAAGGCTGCCGCTGCCGGACCTTCATTGTCTCCCTGCTTCATGATGTCTCAGTGGCATAAGGGGGTCACGGTACATTGTATCACTACCTCATAATGTCTCAGTGGCATAAGGGGGCCACGGTACATTGTCTCACTACCTCATAATGTCTCAGTGACATAAGGGGGATCAAGGTACATTGTCTCACTACCTCATAATGTCTCAGTGACATAAGGGGGATCAAGGTACATTGTCTCACTACCTCATAATGTCTCAGTGACATAAGGGAGGCTTCGCTACATCATATTGTCTCCGTGACATAAGGGGGATCAAGGTACATTGTCTCACTACCTCATAATGTCTCAGTGACATAAGGGAGGCTTCGCTACATCATATTGTCTCAGTGCCATAAGGGGGATCAAGGTACATTGTCTCACTACCTCATAATGTCTCAGTGACATAAGGGAGGCTTCGCTACATCATATTGTCTCCGTGACATAAGGGGGATCAAGGTACATTGTCTCACTACCTCATAATGTCTCAGTGACATAAGGGAGGCTTCGCTACATCATATTGTCTCCGTGACATAAGGGGGATCAAGGTACATTGTCTCACTACCTCATAATGTCTCAGTGACATAAGGGAGGCTTCGCTACATCATATTGTCTCCGTGACATAAGGGGGATCAAGGTACATTGTTTCACTACCTCATAATGTCTCAGTGACATAAGGGAGGCTTCGCTACATCATATTGTCTCAGTGACATAAGGGGGTCAAGGTACATTGTCTCACTACCTCATAATGTCTCAGTGACATAAGGGAGGCTTCGCTACATCATATTGTCTCCGTGACATAAGGGGGATCAAGGTGCATTGTCTCACTACCTCATAATGTCTCAGTGACATAAGGGAGGCTTCGCTACATCATATTGTCTCAGTGCCATAAGGGGGATCAAGGTACATTGTCTCACTACCTCATAATGTCTCAGTGACATAAGGAAGGCTTCGCTACATCATATTGTCGCCGTGACATAAGGGGGATCAAGGTACATTGTTTCACTACCTCATAATGTCTCAGTGACATAAGGGAGGCTTCGCTACATCATATTGTCTCCGTGACATAAGGGGGATCAAGGTACATTGTCTCACTACCTCATAATGTCTCAGTGACATAAGGGAGGCTTCGCTACATCATATTGTCTCCGTGACATAAGGGGGATCAAGGTACATTGTTTCACTACCTCATAATGTCTCAGTGACATAAGGGAGGCTTCGCTACATCATATTGTCTCAGTGACATAAGGGGGTCAAGGTACATTGTCTCACTACCTCATAATGTCTCAGTGACATAAGGGAGGCTTCGCTACATCATATTGTCTCCGTGACATAAGGGGGATCAAGGTGCATTGTCTCACTACCTCATAATGTCTCAGTGACATAAGGGAGGCTTCGCTACATCATATTGTCTCAGTGCCATAAGGGGGATCAAGGTACATTGTCTCACTACCTCATAATGTCTCAGTGACATAAGGAAGGCTTCGCTACATCATATTGTCGCCGTGACATAAGGGGGATCAAGGTACATTGTTTCACTACCTCATAATGTCTCAGTGACATAAGGGAGGCTTCGCTACATCATATTGTCTCCGTGACATAAGGGGGATCAAGGTACATTGTCTCACTACCTCATAATGTCTCACTGACATAAGGGAGGCTTCGCTACATCATATTGTCTCAGTGACATAAGGGGATCAAGGTACATTGTCTCACTACCTCATAATGTCTCAGTGACATAAGGGGGGCTTCGCTACATCATATTGTCTCAGTGCTATAAGGGGGATCAAGGTACATTGTCTCACTACCTCATAATGTCTCAGTGGCATAAGGGGAACGATACACTGTCTCACTACCTTATAATGTCTCACGTGACATAAGGGGGCCACGGTACATTGTCTCACTACCTCATAATGTCTCAGTGACATAAGGGAGGCTTCGCTACATCATATTGTCTCCGTGACATAAGGGGGATCAAGGTACATTGTCTCACTACCTCATAATGTCTCAGTGACATAAGGGAGGCTTCGCTACATCATATTGTCTCCGTGACATAAGGGGGATCAAGGTTCATTGTCTCACTACCTCATAATGTCTCAGTGACATAAGGGAGGCTTCGCTACATCATATTGTCTCCGTGACATAAGGGGGATCAAGGTACATTGTCTCACTACCTCATAATGTCTCAGTGGCATAAGGGAGGCTTCGCTACATCATATTGTCTCCGTGACATAAGGGGGATCAAGGTACATTGTCTCACTACCTCATAATGTCTCAGTGGCATAAGGGGAACGATACACTGTCTCCCTACCTCATAATGTCTCAGTGACATAAGGGGGTCACGGTAGGCCTACATTGTCTCACTATTTGTTTAGGCCTAATGCTGTTTGCAAAACATGCTTAGCTAGGCTGCAGTGAATTAGGCCCAGTATTGCTGCCAGTTTTAGTTAAACACTTCAGGAAGTCTTGCAGTTTTAGGCCGTCCCCTAACATGAAACATGGCAGCTGAAACGTTTTGATAGCAGATGTATGGATAAATATGGAGATTTTCTCTAAGTTGTGGACGAGTCTGTTTGGGAAATCACAACTGGAACACAGAGTTTAGTCTTCAAGGAAGTGAATTTGTGAAGGCGGCTCACTTCGAAATATGCCAGGTCTTCATGGTAGCAAGAAACTATCTACAGTAATATGCTTAAAAGTGGATCGTCTGCGTCAATGTCTTCTACCAGTTTTTGCGAGCAGATTTTCATATTTTCATGCAATTCTATTGTGACCAAACGACAAATACGCGAGGGATTGGATAGTTTTATTAACTAGTTTTATTAATAGTTCTGTGTAGCACAGATATTTGCAAGAGCTGCATGAGTTTGCGTTAAGTCCCCAAGATTACTTATATATGCCTGCATGGTGTTTATAGTAAATTAGTTTGTTGACAACGCTAGCGCTGGAGAGACAATTTGTGCGCAAATTCCTGTTGTTGTTGCTGCACGATAATTGCGTATATAATTTAGTTTGAAAAAGTTTGAACACAACCAACAACAAAACTTTTCGAAAGCGGTACCTGAAAAATTCTGTTGTTTCCGCTTTCGGAAAGTTTTGTTGTTGTTCAAACTTTTTGAAACTAAATTATATTCGGTGAGCAGTCAGAGTCCCCCAGGCCCAGAATACATAAATTTGCACTGGACAGGATCCGGTCAAGTTCACAAGACGAGAAAAATGTAAATACTATTGTTGTTGCTTCGACACATATCTCCTCTGGAAATGTATTCCATGCAGTATGCGTACACATTAAAATAGTAACGAACGCCGACTTCACGGGAAAGAACGCGACTACGAGTGTTGAAAACTGGGGTCTTCATAATCCCAGAACCTGAACCTGTCAAGTGCGACACTCAGATCAAGGATCGAGGAACAAGATTTGCAACGTCTGCTCGAACACAGCAACATTAACAGGGATTTTCGCACAAATTGTCTCTCCAACGCTATCGTTGTCAACAAACAAATTACGAACTATAAACACCAGGCATATATATTATAAGTAATCTGACTTACCGCAAACTCAGACAGACGCAAAACCGCAGAGACGGCAAACACCACGAGGTGAGCAGCTTACCATATTACCAGGTCATCAATTTACATTTACAACAGTCTACGGTGACAGCACAGCGCTGGCATGAGTTAGCTATAGTGGGCGCTGAGAACCGGGTTTGAACCGATTGCGCGGAACCAGACAATGCAAAGAACAAAAAATAGTCCACGGATACAAGCAATGCCTAGGCGAAGAAATGAATATGAAATACACTCAAATTCAGATTTCGTTTTATTTCTAGTTAACATGAAACGATTACGACTGGTTTTCTTCACTTTCTGGTTGATACCCTGATATATGACAAACACAAAGTGAAAATCACTGGCGGATTGTTACAGGTCAAGTCAGGGTCATTGCATTATAGTGCACGTACACATTTTCAGATATTTCGTGAGTGGCAGCATAGACTGGTCGACACCGCTACGCGGTGGCCATCCAGACAAAAATCAATAACATAAAATCGTTAGTAGTGAATCCAGTGTAGGTTGTGTTTCGAAGATATTTTGTTAATGAATAATGAGGTTATTTCAGTGATAGAAGAAGGTTTATATTGGCGGAGTAATCTCTACGCTGAGAGCGTGCTAAAGATAATTTCAATTGCAGGCTGGGCTTGTGGCCTAGACGGTAGTCGTTCCGCTGACATGCGCTGTTCGGAGTTTGGTCCAGTACTGGTTTTGCCAAAGGTCAACAGGTCCTCTCCAAGTAAATTGTTGAAAAATATCATTCGTGTGTTTTACTCCAGTACAATTATGTGAATTGTTATCAAACTTCAGGAATACCTCACGCTTATGGAAAACACGAAACCTACTACGGTCGAGAGGTCAAATGTCAAGGTCACTGGGGATTTAAAAAAACCCTCAGGAATCCATTGAAAATCACATTTATGCGATTGGATGCTTCAATGGGGAGCGATGTGTCGGGTTCTGAGACTGAGGTCAAAGGGTCATCGGTCAATGTCACTGACCACAGCAACTCAGTAAAGCCCGAAAAGCTGATAGATTTCGTTCTAATGCCGTAATCCATAGTGCCAAAGAGGCTCTTGTTAGTCCATGTAGAACAGTCAACATATAATTGTTTGATTATCCCCATGGGATTTCTTCAGAGCTGCTTGTTTACAACGTCAAACATTCCCCTGCCATGCATGTAAGCCCCTTCCACAGAGTGTGCCCTGTGGGCTTTCCTCGAGTGATCATATATCAGGTGGTAGGCAGGACCACACCAGGAGAAAACTCATCTACTTATGATACCGTATTGGATAAAAGTAAGTCAACGTTCTCGATAACGAATTACTTAGATTTGGAGCTTTAGGAGAGAGGTAAAATTCATAATCAAGACCCTTTTTCGACGAAGTGGTTTACGCTCGCTTTGGCTAGACTCTTCCGTTTTTGGGGGGATTTTCTTCAGCCTTCCTCTGTGTTGCCTCGTTTATGCCGGTCACAACCGAAATGCGGAGAGTTACGTGACCAATAGCGCTACTCTCTGTAATTGACTGACAACTGGCGAGTTTAAACCAATGGAATTGCATGAAATCAATTTCTCCAGACCAAATGCCCCCATGCTTAGTGTCCTTATTTAGAATCATGCTTAGTGTCCTTATTTAGTATGTGATTAGGTTATATAGAAGCTCCGGATGGAAGGCTGATCACATAGGAATTGGGTAATACTCGATCGTTATAGTTCGTGCCCAAGGCTGGGTGACCTTATTCTTTACCATCGTTGTTGACACTGACAGTATCTAGTCCAGTGAGGAAGAAACAACAACGGATGGTAAATAGAAACAAATGGTTACGCCTGCAAAATCTTGTTTTTTTTATTCCTGCGCAATTAAATACTTAAAAGGATACTTATGTTGCAGAACAAGCATTTTGCACATTGCGCATTTCAACTCCGTCGCCCGTCATTTTTTGAAGATATTTCTTGTCTCTTATAGGCCAAGGCGACTGAGATGAGAAATGTAAGCGTTGACCTTCATTAAGAACCATATATGCCATGATGACCATCGAAAAAAACCCTGTAGGTTATGGCATTCAATGAGAACTGTCGGTAATAACTTCGCATGGGAACTGTACACGATAACCTTCAATGAGAATTGTAGTTGGCGACATTCAATCAGAACTTTAATCGATGAGCTTCAATGAGACTTGTAGTTGCGACATTCATTCAGAACTTTAATAGATGAGCTTCAATCGTAACTGCATGTAGATGATGCCCTCCAACAAGAACTGTAGGTGAAGACCTACAGTGAGTATAGTCTCCGAATTGACATTCAATCAGAAATGTAATTGATGATCTTCAATCAGGACTGTGGGGATAACCTTCAATAATAGCTGTTGGTGATGACCTTCAATTCAAACTATACTCGGTGACCTTCAATGAGAATTGTAGGTCATGACCTTCAATCGTGGAAGTGATCTTCAGTCGGACTGTGAAGTGCTGCCTATACAGACGGCGATACATTTCATGTTGATCACTGTTGTATACAATACCCAACAGGCCGTTCATAAAATCGTTTACCATTGACGCTCCGTAATTTTATCTTCAAAGCGCCCCTATAGTTCTCTAGAGACGTAAATATGTAATCACCAGCATCATCCCTATAAATGCATGTCTGTTTTCTCTGTGCCTGCCCTGCACGCATTCTCAAGACATCAGATTGTATCAACCTGTAACGTGATGTCGTCAGTCAATCAGCTAAACTCTACCGACTTAACCCCAACGTAACCCGTCATTTTCGAGTCATGTGCTGTCCTACTTGTTCAAAATTACAGATCTATAACACCTCTTGGGCGAAACGGAAGTTATTCATAACTGTATCTTTTGTAAGCTCAGACGATATACGTTCAGAACTAGTGTGAAAAGCCTGTAATTTATCAGAGTCTGTTCTCCGCCGGATGAAGACCGAGCAGTATACGGTAAAGTATCGGATATCGCTCCGCGATGATGGTGACACACGATTCGCAAGCCATCTTAGGGATGGCGAAGTGTACGCAAATGCAGATTTTATATCTCCTACTGCCAGATTTACACCGGCAGTCTATGAGGTTACGCTATGTTCACAGACAAGCCGAGTTTATAATGAGAATTCGCTGTAGAACGATCGCACAAGGGCGTCTCCCCAATCTAAACAATCACGGATACGTACAACTGAGTTCAAAGGGGATAACATATACAACGCGATATACGATTTCCTTGCTTCTAATTTGCTCAAATACGGGTATATTCGGAAAGGATTGATTCGAAGAAGTGATTCGGCACACCTACACAGTCAGAAAAATGGTGATGGCCCATCGTCAATTATCGGCGACGAGGCCCTGTCGTCTTCATTTATTGGTGAAGACAAACGGTGATAAGGTCATTTCATCGCCATTTATTGATGATGGGCCTGATCATCACCAATAAATGGCGACGAGCAATGAGTGTAGATTTCAGGTCGTCGCCAATAAATGGCGATGAGATCATCGCCATAAAAATGACGATGGCCATGACCAATGGTGATGATGAGGTCATGTGGTTATGGCCCTAACTCATCACCATTTATTGGTGATACTGTCATCGTTTATTTCTTCAGCAAACAGTTCGAGGTCGTCTGTGACATTGTGCCCAAGGGCAAGAATACTCCAAACGCGGCTCAAAGAATTTACTTTGAAAATAAGAGCATGTGGGGGGTACTCGAGTTAACAAGGTAAAGCTATAGCTCGGGATCTACACCCAAACCGCAGGCTACCAGAAAGGCATGTCCATGTCGAAAAGTGGCAATTATATATCAACCGGATCCGTGCATTTATCCCCATCATATATAACCGTCAATATAATATCACGGAATATTATATCTGACTTCAGCGCTATATAAATCCCGTGCGAATTTCCAACTACATTTGTTAGCCAATCAGGCGGCTAGCTTTGTGAAATAATTTCAAAATCACGCCCACAGTAAATACACACGGTAGCACGTGGACCAATATAGTAAACATAATCGGGAAACAGTATTTAAATATGGCATGATTTCCAGAGATTGTGCTAGCCACAACTGTCCCAATAAATAATGCCTTCGGTTGATAGTCACACGCTTCGTGTTATAACCCGTACCGTAAACGTTTATTTTGATGCTCCTTGTATTATTTTCAAGTTCGAAAGTTACTTGTTTCGGACTGATCAGTGCGAGTTCAGGCCTTATTTGGACTGATGAAATATTCGTATCACATGGTTCATTTACATAGGATGATTTCATAATATATTGGTGTCCTCTTCAGCAAATGTCAATAAAACCCTACAAGGTTATAAAAGATGTATGTAACTGGACACTGTGATTCGGTTGTGCATGGAGGTTGGCACACCCACTTTCCACATGTGATGATCTTATACGGCCTTATATTGACCTTTGTCCGAGAGAACATCAATTTAATATGTCACAACTTGAAAGCATACCAACTGCAAAAAAAAAAAAAATCTATGCGGAACCAACATTGCGTTTTTGAAAGCTTCAAGGTAGAATGATGCGTGGCCTGCGTGGACTGATGGAGGTGCCGTGGTATCGAGCTGTCACCGCTTACAGAACAAGCCCGGGACGAGTCTCGAGTGGTGGGAGAGATAGACAATATGGAATGTGGAGTGTCATATCATATTCTGTCTTCCGTACACTGCCCTATGGTAATACAAGAAGACAGATTTCTTACATATGCATATAATGAGACAGTTCACGCCATTCCCTATCTTCAACCCCCAACCCCGACTTCAAGGCCCTGTGCAGAAAATGGAGCACAAATGTGTGTAACATTCACTATTTTAAATAATAGCTTGAAAGTTGAATTATAAAAGGCAACAAACACAATTTAGCACAACTTATCCATGTTTCTGCAAAGGAAATGAATGATTCTAGTAGTTTTGTATCCATCCGTCTTCAAGTACCGGGGCGAGTAATTTATACTGTAATCTATGACGTGTCTCTCATAGTCTACGGGTGTTCATTCGTGTCATGTTGATTTAGCCGCAGGCCTATACGAGATAAGGACCAGCGTCACATTCCCATCCCCCGCCCAGTACTGAGATAATTATATCTCCAGATATTGATGATGGGCACAGGGACGTGCCAACGGGGTGACGGTAGAGCGATGGACGGTCGTTATCACGCAGTTCTGCACGATGATAAGGCCTGCCTAATTATCGCCATAACTTTCTGACCCGTCGTATTACGTATTAGTTGCCCGACTCTGTGATAGGCCCTGTGGTGTAATGAGCTTTAGCAGACATCTTCACGAGTTATCTTTGACCGGTGTTACCGACTTATCTTGGAGTTCTACCTTCCCCTTCCTTTCAACTGAATGGACAGAGTACCGGGTTTGGGGAGCAAGATATACCGGTAACCTAGGGCTTGATCCGCCTATGCCTCAGAACGTCGCGCAAGCGAAACGTGGAATAAATAATCGAGCGCAATTTCACAGAACAAAATTTAAACGGGAAATATATTAGACTTACACGAAGTCTGAAGACGATCGCTGATCGGCGAGCATTCAAAAATTATACCATAAGCAAGGAGCCAAAATGGAGGATTCTAAAAGAAGTATTAGTCAAGCTGGTCGTGTGAAGGTTAGATGGACACCATTAATATTCCTTACTTATTATGTAGTAAATTTGGCCGGCACATCACCAGAAAAATATATTATTATATAATACTCTGTAAAACCTATCCGGGATAACATGCTGGGATCATTCACCTCAATCACGTTTAAGGAATGAGCGCGTGCGATGTAAGCTGACCCATCACGGCGCTCGACACCAGCTGCAGGCTTGATGCTCCCCAGCAACGTTTCTCTCAAGAGTGTCGTTGCGATTTTTTAATAAATTACTAAATAAAGTTATGATTTGAATTATATGGCAAAAAGAATCCCATATTAACTTGATCAAGGGATGAAAATTCCCACTCTTGAGAAGGAATTCCCACTCTTGAGAAGGAATTCCCACTCTTTTCGAACTAGCCCGCCTGACAGACAATCACTTCGCAGAAACTCAAAATGTCAAACCAACCCTCGGAGATATCCGACAAAAGCTGCCACAAAGTTCTTTTCTGCAGACAATGCTCTAGATTTCTTGTCAAATATACGGGTAAGAATTTAAATATATTTATCATACCAACCATTCCTTCTAAGGATGAATAACAGCCAATCATCTTCCATACACAGTTATGGTGTCTAACCTAACGAAAATCGGTATGAAGGTGGATGAAGAATAACAATGATAGTGCCGCGGTATTGTTAAATTAAAGTTTGTCTTCATGAGGTGGCATGCAGTGTAGCTGGGCGTAGGCCTAGTTGCAGATAATATGAACTTTCTTGACCAGCCAAAGCCTTTTGGGATTCGCTTTTATGCAACTAGACTGACATAAGGGGGATCAAGGTACATTGTCTCACTACCTCATAATGTCTCAGTGACATAAGGGAGGCTTCGCTACATCATATTGTCTCCGTGACATAAGGGGGATCAAGGTACATTGTCTCACTACCTCATAATGTCTCACTGACATAAGGGAGGCTTCGCTACATCATATTGTCTCAGTGACATAAGGGGATCAAGGTACATTGTCTCACTACCTCATAATGTCTCAGTGACATAAGGGGGGCTTCGCTACATCATATTGTCTCAGTGCTATAAGGGGGATCAAGGTACATTGTCTCACTACCTCATAATGTCTCAGTGACATAAGGGAGGCTTCGCTACATCATATTGTCTCCGTGACATAAGGGGGATCAAGGTACATTGTCTCACTACCTCATAATGTCTCAGTGACATAAGGGAGGCTTCGCTACATCATATTGTCTCCGTGACATAAGGGGGATCAAGGTACATTGTCTCACTACCTCATAATGTCTCAGTGACATAAGGGAGGCTTCGCTACATCATATTGTCTCCGTGACATAAGGGGATCAAGGTACATTGTCTCACTACCTCATAATGTCTCAGTGACATAAGGGAGGCTTCGCTACATCATATTGTCTCCGTGACATAAGGGGGATCAAGGTACATTGTCTCACTACCTCATAATATCTCAGTGGCATAAGGGGAACGATACACTGTCTCACTACCTTATAATGTCTCACGTGACATAAGGGGCCACGGTACATTGTCTCACTACCTCATAATGTGTCAGTGACATAAGGGGGTCACGGTACATTGTCTCACTACCTCATAATGTCTCAGTGACATAAGGGGAACGATACACTGTCTCACTACCTCATAATGTCTCAGTGACATAAGGGGGTCACGGTAGGCCTACATTGTCTCACTACCTCATGATGTCTCAGTGACATAAGGGGGTCACGGTACATTGTCTCACTACCTCATAATGTCTCAGTGACATAAGGTGTCACGGTACATTGTCTCACTACCTCATAATGTCTCAGTGACATAAGGGGGTCACGGTAGGCCTACATTGTCTCACTACCTCATGATGTCTCAGTGACATAAGGGGTCACGGTACATTGTCTCACTACCTCATAATGTCTCAGTGACATAAGGTGTCACGGTACATTGTCTCACTACCTCATGATGTCTCAGTGACATAAGGGGGTCACGGTACATTGTCTCACTACCTCATGATGTCTCAGTGACATAAGGGGGTCACGGTACATTGTCTCACTACCTCATAATGTCTCAGTGACATAAGGGGGTCACGGTACATTGCCTCACTACCTCATGATGTCTCAGTGACATAAGGGGGTCACGGTACATTGTCTCACTACATCATGATGTCTCAGTGACATAAGGGGATCGCGGTACATTGTCTCACTACCTCATGATGTCTCAGTGACATAAGGGGGTCACGGTAGGCCTACATTGTCTCACTATTTGTTTAGGCCTAATGCTGTTTGCAAAACATGCTTAGCTAGGCTGCAGTGAATTAGGCCCAGTATTGCTGCCAGTTTTAGTTAAACACTTCAGGAAATCTTGCAGTTTTAGGCCGTCCCCTGCGCAGTCATAATTCAAAATAGCCCTGCGCGGAGAATGCCAAAAGACGTCTTCGTGCCCAAGATGGCTGACTTAAGGCAAAGGTCTCTGGAGCTGATTGAAACAGTCCACTGGCGAAACTGATGTTTCGATTGGTCAATTCTTGATTTGAAAGTGGGACCTTCCAAACAGTACAGCGATGTAGGGGAGAGGCTAGTGACTGACAAGCCGCAGGTTCATTGTTTTATTCGCTAACTAACCTGAAATGGCAGAAAGGCTGTCATAACAACATGTACCTACATCGTTAGTATAGCTTCCATTGCATCACACACTACAGCAGTTCCATACGCATGGACTATATTCACGCGAAACACAAACAAAAAACAATAACATAAAATCGTTAGGAGTGAAACCAGTGTAGGTTTCGGAGATATTTTGTTAATGAATAATGAGGTTATTTCAGTGACAGAAGAAGGTTTATATTGGTGGAGTAATCTCTACGCTGAGAGCGTGCTAACGATAATTTCAATTGCAGGCTGTGCTTGTGGCCTAGACCATAGTCGTTCCGCTGACATGCGCTGTTCGGAGTTTGGTCCAGTACTGGTATTGCCAAAGGTCAACAGGTCAAACTTAACAATGCTCCCCAACCCCCTCTCCAAATAAATTGATGAAAAATATCATTCTTGTATTTTACTCCAGTACAATTATGTGAATTGTGATCATACTTCATGAATACCTCACGCTTATGGAAAACACGAAACCTACCACGATCGAAAGGTCAAATGTCAAGGCCACTGGGGATTAAAAAAAACCTCAGGAATCCATTGAAAATCACATTTATGCGAGTGGATGCTTCAGTGGGGAGCGATGTGTCGGGTTCTGAGACTGAGGTCAAAGGGTCATCGGTCAATGTCACTGACCACAGCAACTCAGTAAACCCCGAAAAGCTGATAGATTTCGTTCTAATGCCGTAATCCATAGTGCCAAAGAGGCTCTTGTTAGTATATGTAGAACAGTCAACATATAATTGTTTGATTATCCCCATGGGATTTCTTCAGAGCTGCTTGGTCACAACGTCAAACATTCCCCTGCCATGCATGTAAGCCCCTTCCACAGAGTGTGCCCTGTGGGCTTTCCTCGACTGATCATATTTCAGGTGGTAGGCAAGACCACACCAGGAGAAAACTCATCTACTTATGATAGAGGATAACACTGTAAGTTGATCAACGTTCTCGATAGCGACTGACTTAGATTTGGAGCTTTAAGAGAGTGGCAAAACGCAGAATCAAGACCTTTTTTCGATGGAGTCGTTTACACTGGCTTTGGCTAGACACTCTTCCGTTCTGTGGGCTTTTCTTCAACCTTCCTCTGTGTTGCCTCGTATATGACGGTCACAACCGAAATGCGGAGAGATAGGTAACCAGTGACGATACTCCGTGTAATTGACTGCCAAGTGGCGATTTTAAACCAATGGAATTTCATGAAATCAATTCCTTCTGATCAAATCTCCCCATGCCTAGTGTCCTTATTTATTATGTGATTAGGCCCGCCCCCTGTACAGACCTTTTGGTCTTTGATATATGTTGGCATTTGTGGGAAGTTGATGCTGGGTCGACATCGGGCCTTACAGACTAGTCTTTTGTGTCAAATGCCGTCATTTACATCTGACGACGATACAGCTCACCAATCTCCAATATACGAGTTGTCACAGCGAAACAGCTAACCAATTACCAGTATACGAGTTGTCAGAGCATTTCCATCATAGCTCTCTAGATTTGTACCTAATACCGCTTATGCCGGTGCTAGGGGCCGTGTGGTCATATCATCCAAGTTGCCACATGAACAGGTACAATAAAAGCGTACCTGAGATACAACACATATCACGAATCGTTAGATTCTTGGTATGTGCTTTAGAATAGGTTAACCAGAAGACTATTCTGTGAAGTCATGTGACGCAGTCAGTATGTCGGCACCTCTTTCCACTTCCCTTATATGTGTTGTAATACAGTAGCTCCGGATCTAAGGCTTATGACATAGGAACCTCATCGCCAGTTATCGGTGACGAGGCCCTGTCGTCTTCATTTATTGGTGAAGACAAATGGTGATAAGGTCATTTCATCGCCATTTATTGATGATGGGCCTGATCATCACCAATAAATGGCGACGAGCAATGAGTGTAGATTTCAGGTCGTCGCCAATAAATGGCGATGAGATCATCGCCATAAAAATGACGATGGCCATGACCAATGGTGATGATGATGGCATGTGGTTATGGCCCTTACTCATCACCTTTTATTGGTGATACTGTCATTGCCTTTTTTGTGATAGCCATCGCCATTGTTGTGACTGTTTATAAACTACGACTGGTCTTATACAGCTATGCCAAACCCATATTCTGCCATGGTACGGATTTGTTAGACGAACCATTGCTAGAGAAAACGAATCAGCAGCTGAGGAAATGATTACGATGAGAGTAACTTGGTGCAAGTCTTACCGACACCTCCATCACCAGGACCATCGAGAAATCTAGGTCATAGATTCGGACATTGGCTGAAGTTATGGCAACGATTTGGTGTAAGACTCACGAAATATAATTGACAAAGGATCTGCTGCAAGTTGTATTGTCAGTCTTTTGTCCAGGATATTACCTTTTCAATGGGAGGTCTTACACCAAAGCCTTGCCGAAGTTATCGTCAAATGCGACGACTCGAATACGAAGTTCAGTAGGCCTACATCTGCTGTAGCTTTCCTTGATAGTATTTGAGGGCAGCTATTGGATTGAAGTTTATTTCTTCAACAAACAGTTCGAGGTCGTCAGTGACATTGTGCCCAAGGGCAAGAATACTCCAAACGCGGCTCAAAGAATTTACTTTGAAAATAAGAGCATGTGGGGGGTACTCGAGTTAACAAGGTAAAGCTATAGCTCGGGATCTACACCCAAACCGCAGGCTACCAGAAAGGCATGTCCATGTCGAAAAGTGGCAATTATATATCAACCGGATCCGTGCATTTATCCCCATCATATATAACCGTCAATATAATATCACGGAATATTATATCTGACTTCAGCGCTATATAAATCCCGTGCGAATTTCCAACTACATTTGTTAGCCAATCAGGTGGCTAGCTTTGTGAAATAATTCAAAATCACGCCCACAGTAAATACACACGGTAGCACGTGGCCCAATATAGTAAACATAATCGGGAAACAGTATTTAAATATGGCATGATTTCCAGAGATTGTGCTAGCCACAACTGTCCCTATAAATAATGCCTTCGGTTGATAGTCACACGCTTCGTGTTATAACCCGTACCGTAAACGTTCATTTTGATGCTACTTACCGGTTATTTTCTGGAAGCTAATTCCTTCTCCCCCACGCTTGTCGCTTTTATTAAAGTTAGCATTGCTGGTGAATAGCTGTACACGAGCCGTTTTCACAGGGACTCCGACCTCCCCCATGTTACGGTAGACGCCATGTTGAATGTATTTGGGCCACTACACATGCGCTCTTGGATTGACATGGCGTTTACCGTAACATGGGGAGGTCGGGGTCCCTGTGAAAACGGTTCGTGCAAAGCTATTCACCAGCAATGCTAACTTTAATAAAAGCAACAAGCGTGGGGGAGAAGGAATCAGCTTCCAGAAAATAACCGGTAAGGAGCATCAAAATGAACGTTTATACGGTACGGTACACGAAGATCAATGAACGAAGCGTGTGACTATCAACCGAAGGCATTATTGATAGGAACAGTTGTGGCTAAGAGTGTGCGTGGTAAACGTAAACATCAAAGGCTTTACTCCCTTCAAATGTCGTACAACATTAGACTGAATTCAGAAATCATTCGTCCATTGGTTAAATGAGTTTGAGAACCTTGGTTTTATTTAACATTTTACCAACGTTGGCGTTCATGAGACATCTCCCGTTGCCAAGACGAAAAGTATTTCGGCGAACTATGGGGTCTCTATATATAACCCCATGCTTTGTGTATGTGTATATATACCTAAAACCACACCCACCCTCCCAAAACTCTTGTTTTGAGAGCCTGTGTGCCTTTCTCGGCTTCACAGAACGCTGTGTCCAGGAGAATGATTTCTGTGTGTGCAGAGGAAAAATGATGAAATTAAACGAAATTGTATTCCGAATAGATGTGATCAACCTTAATTCACACAGCACTCAGTGAGATCGACTTCGTTCACGAAAATAACATCAGGAAGGAAATCCCCATGTTGTCGGCCGTGAGAATGTTTTATTATGCTATTCACTGAAGGAAGTTTTATTTTTTTATTGTAAAGGGCTGGCGCCAGTGGGCCTGTACACATTCGGAAGTTTGAATGTCTCACAAAAAGGAACAATATGAATCATTCAATATATGGGTGGTGACGATTGACGCATAGCAAATACTCCTTGTGATACATTTAGGCAAATTAGATACAGCTAATTAAATTGTATTTATTTGTTTATCATTACCTGTTGGTTAGGAGAGTGACAAGAGCATGTATTTTACTTAACATTTATTAATTTCACGAGATGGTTTGTTTCATTGGCATCATATTTGATTGACGACGAAGGGTACATAAAGCCGTTGAGTTTTGTCAAATAATAACCGTACATAGGTCAACAGCCAAAGGCGCATGAAAACTGGTGAAAACTTTCATGTGAATTTTGCCAGCAGTTGGCAAACGACTTGTTTCGTTTCTATTTTAGGAGGCAAGAAATGGGGAGTGGTGGGAGAGCCGGCGGCGGAAGGAACAGCTCGGTAGTCATACTATTTAGAAAAGTGTTGGTGGATGTGCAGGTGTGTTTTTTCTCAATGCACTCCCACACCGCTTGACGAATTCACTTGAAAATTGACGGACTGGAGTGCGTCATGAAGAAATTTTATCTGCTTTTAACACCCCTGGTCCCGGGGGTGGGATGTGTGTCGAATGCGCAGCGGGGGACCCGATGTGGTGTAGATATATATATACCTGGGCTGTATGCCGAATGCACAACGGAGAACCTGTTGTGAAGTATAATATATGCTTGGGCTGTAGGCCGAATGCGCAGGGGAGAATCTGATGTGATAGATATATGCCTGGGTTGTATGTAGAATGCCCAGGATAACCCGGTACAAGTGTCAGACCCAACATTCAGTAGATAGCCATCGTCCAAATTGTGTTTTCCAATGTTATAGATCATATTAACTTAATAGAGCATGTATATTATTGCCGACGCTAAATGTGGAATTCTCCCGTTAACTAAATCTAATCCTCTGATCCAGCCGGCGTCCAAATTGTGTTTTCCTGACATTAGTCTTAACCAAAACAAACCAAAATATATATACGGTCGACCATATGCAACCATATGACCGCTAGCTTCACACCGCTGAACCGGCACGGGTTCGAACCCACTGGCAGCTCGTCCATGTGTGAAAGTTTTTCAGTTACTTGCCGACGGGCGGTGATTCTGTCCGGGTACTTTGGCTTTCTCCACCAACCAAACTGATTGTGACTACGTTGCTATGACGTATAGGGGAAAACCCACGTACGTACGGTTCAGTTTGAATCCGGCCGAACAGCTCCTTCAGTTTTGCACATGAGCGAACTACTTTTCATATGCTCTGTCCAGATAAACAGGGGAAATAATCTCCAGATAATTCTTTTTAACGCTAGGCCAACAGAGGTATTATGCAGACTTGAAAAGTAATCGAAATCTATTTTACTATATATGATGTCATTTCCGGCGATGTGCGCGAAGGCCCCGAATCCGGTCCAAAAATCTGACTGGTGGCTGGAGTATTATTAGATCCCCAGCGAGGTGGTTGTCTCTGATCTTGCACAGCACTGCGTGAACGCTCTCAACAGAAAAAAGTTTTACGATTTTTACTCGGGGTACTATCGTCGCAACACCACGCAAAAACACGTCGTGGCTCACAACCATCTCGTTTTGTCTTTTGGGCTTGGACCACTAAATAAAAGTCCCTAACCGTTAACCTCTAAATAACCTCTGCCATAGAGGACAAGTTTTTGTGCTGATTTTTCCCCCAGCTTCCTTTTGATAATGAGACAAGGGCTTGCATGGCCAACATTAAGCATCACAAGTGCCCTTTTGAGTTGTGACTTTTATTTTGAATTCACTGCATAATTCATGCCAGTCTGAGGCACTATATGCAGGTGCGTAGACTCTGCTTTTTCCAGGTAAGTTATTCGCCGGAAGTAAGGTGCTTGCCAACAGGACGCTCTGGCCCGAAATTTTGATGGGCGACCCCCGCCAAGAAGTTGATGGCGATGCAGGACTTGAATGGAACTACAAACTGCCAGGAGATGAAAGTCCAAAAATAGTTATTAAATCAGCCAGGTGCAGTTTCATTAACATGGCCGTCAATGTAATTTTAATAGTGGTCCGAGCCCTTTTGAACGCCTCTCCCAATCCACGGCACAGAGGGAGCAGTAAAGCTTCACTCTCATTTTAAATCAATGTTGTCCACTTGTTTTGTTTGACAGCCAAAGTTTAGTTCCCATTTGTGACTGGAAATATAAGACACCATATTAGATGTCGCTGTGTGTGAGACAACCTACAACTTACATGAAAATATAGCCAAGACTCTGTCAGCAAGATGATAAAGGGGCCAGCTTCCGCCGTTGAGCTATCTAATGAATTACTGTACTATCTGCATGTGAACACTTAGGGCTCGTATGTCGTGAACTCTGATCTCGCGCTCTAATCAGGAGGGTCTACACGGACCAGCTGTGCCATTAAACTAGAGTGATAACTGACAAAAACGTTAATCCGCCATATCGCTTCCAGAGTTGCCAAAACGAAATGGATTCTTTTAACTGAAAACTTCTGTTCCATTTTAGTTCGGCCAAGACCCGTCATGTCACATGCGAGAACGAGTCGCAACACCCTCTTTGTACACTGCATGCACGGGCTCAATTCATTATAGAGATCATGCAAAAATTTATCAGGGGAGGGGGTGGGCGGGTAGGTCCGGTGCAACAGCAATTTTCAGTACAAAAGAATCCTTTGGTCGCCCTGATTTCGAGCTAAGGGCACAAACCACTAAAAAAGAGCCTTACTAAAAATCGACTGAGCACATCTTCAGAAAACTAAATTCGCAAAATGTTCCAACACACACGCACGCCCATACACACCTCCACACAACATGCCCCGCGCACAAGAACTTATTAAGCACACATATCCCACCATTTTTTCGAGACACAAATGGCATAAGTGAGGTTATTCCATCGGACACCATCACAGCGGATTTGGAGGTCGGGACAATCAAAAATCTGCAAAAGGTTGTTTTGATATTTTTGAAAGTTAAATATTACCGGTATAGAAACGTTTTTAAATTGATCATCAACATTTTATCGTCAAGCCAGGTATATGGCCAATCGCATATTCCGAACAGCGTATATACACAGCTAAAAAAATGGTGATGGCCCATCGCCATTTATCGGTGACGAGGCCCTGTCGTCGCCATTTATTGGTGAGGACAAATGGTGACGAGGTCATTTCATCGCCATTTATTGGTGATGGGGCCTGGTCATCGCCATTAAATGGCAACGAGCAATGAGGTAGATTTCATGTCATCGCCATTTTTGAGGATGAGGCCTGGTCATCGTCAATAAATTGCGATGAGGTCATCGCCAATATATGACGATGGCCATCACCATATAATGGTGGTGATGAAATATGGCGATGGCTCTAACTCATCACCATTTATTGGTGATACTGTCATCGCCTTTTTTGGTGATAGCCATTGCCATTATTTTGACTGTGTATATCAGTTGAAGTACTATGTAAGTACACTGCACACAATTGCTGAGAACGTGGAGATGACTCCGTCAATATAAACCTTCACGTTACCCTCTAATAACTCGTGTATAACTCACAAAATATTTTTCAAAGAAATATTATTCATACCTACACTGCTATCACTGCAGATTATCTCCTTCGATATATTCTTCGATCTGCGTAGCTAAGTGAAGAAATTGTGCTAAGGAACCATGGCAGTCAATGTATAGACTCAGCATATAGTCTTTATTTTGAGGACACATTCAGACTGAAACTTTATCAAATATTCCAGATATCATTTCCATGTCATGGCCGGTGAATGTTGAAGAAAATACATGTTTGCCTTTATTGAGAAGGAATTGGATAAAATTCATTTATTTCGTTCGTACCCAATTAACATCAAAATTTGGCTACGTACACATATATGCATTTTGTCGAGTCTCTCGTGAGCTTAGATTTTGGTCATGCAGAGGAAAGTAGTAATCCCTGCTCAAAAATATGGAAGACGATAACCACCACTCACGTTCTTGCCCTATGATTACAATGGGCTCATAATACGAGAACGCAAGTGGTCGCTATCACCTTCCATACAAAAAAAAATCATTCACTATCATCTCCATTGTAAACTTGTAAAATGTAGAAATAAAAATACATATCTGTCATTGGAGAGATGAAATGTGTTCTAAATCGTTAATTTTTCAACTTATAAATAAGCAACCTTGTTTAGATTCCAACACCATATCTGTAAAACCAGAATTATCGACTATTATATCTGACCAGAAGCAAATTAACTAGAAGTGTAACCATCTGGGTCATCTAAACGCGGTGAGACTGACCCTGGGATCGTGTGTATCCATTCTCAGCCTACTTTCGGCAACTATATGAGGGAATTCCCCGAAATCAAAACCACTCGATGTCGTCAGTCGATCAGCTAAACTCTACCGACGTAACCCCAACGTAACCCGCCATTTTCGAGTCATGTGCTGTCCTACTGGTTCAAAATTACAGATCTACAACTCCTCTTGCGTAATACGGAAGTTATTCATATCTATATCATTTGTAAGCTCAGACAATATATGTTTCAAAAATAGTATGAAAAGTACGATGGCTCATAGGGGACATGCATTTTATTTTACCAGCTTATTTATTTTTTGTTAATTTCTATCGCAGTTGAAACGTTTTAACTCGAGTTGAAATAATTTCTACCTCAGTTGAAACATTTCAACTCGAGTTGAAATAATTTCTACCTCAGTTGAAATAATTTCTATCTCAGTTGAAACGTTTTAACTCGAGTTTTAACTCCCCTATGAGCCACCATAGAAAAGCCTGTAATTTATCAGATTTCTCGAGTCTGTTCTCCGACGGATGAAGACCGAACAGAATACGGTGAAGTAATAATGGCGATACACGATTCGCAAGCCATGTTATGGATGGCGAAGCGTACGCAAATGCTAGAAGTGTGTGCCGTTAGATTAGACTAGCTATAGACGGCACTGGCACTCCTCAAACAGCCTACACCACCAGGCTCTTGTACAGTCTCTACACACGGAAAGACGAGATGCGGCGTCGACACGCGAGGGGTCATGGATGTGACTAATTATATGTTTCATAAGTTGAGTACCGTTATTCAAATTCCAGCATGAGCTCATCTACCGTGATGCAACATTCCATTTTTGTTTTGAATCTGCGCGAACACGTGACATACCAATTTTACTGCGCAACTACGTCACATCATGCGTTATAAGCAGGTAGGCGGCGGTTAATGCATTCCAGCTAGTCGAATATAAGGATGCAGACTTCTTGTTCATTTGCTTTTGATCTGACATATTTTTCTAGGATTTCGAACGGTCTACATCTTTCATTTCCCTTCAACACTTCATGTAATCGCCCATCTATTGCTTCCTTTCTGCAAGTGGCTCAGCTTCCTCTAGTATTGTGTATGCTAGTTCCGGATGTAAGCATTAGGCTGTATATCAAACGATCAGTTTTAAATCTTCTCTCTATTTATGCACGACGGTGAGTACCCATCAGAAATTGTTCGTAGTAGAGAAGAGTTAGGGGCTGAAATTATTAAGGGCAACCCCAAGTGGTCCATTGTTGTTATAATAGAGTCGACACCAGACTTGAAAAATTGCAATATCTCACAAATGACTTGCTATAGAGATATGAGTTTTATGTATGTATTATTGACGGTCTGCTGACTATATATCGCTCCATTTGCAAAATAATTCTAACAATAATAATTTAATATTGTTTTGACTCATTTTGTCAGGTCTTGGTGCAAATGCAGTCATATATAAAACCAGACGTCCCTCAGTGATATATATACAGTCAGTTTTTCAAACCTGCTATCAAATCGATTTCAAGAACAACGGTCCCTGTAGAGTTTGGTCTTAACAAGCGAAGTTTGGGAGGGGGGGTATTGGTGGATTGGTGCAAATCTTCAACTCATTGAAACCGCATTTAAAACCTTTAACTTTTTAACGAATGAAAACCGAGAGAGACGGTGTCATGATTGCCGTTCCCGATTTTTTATTCCTCCCCCTTCTCGGTTAGGTTTGACCGGTCAAACTGGAAAGCTAAGAAACTGGATCCCGGCCATTGTCACTTGTTCACGATATGCCTTTCCCATGCAAAACCGAATTTCAGAATCCAGGACTATGTCAAAATTATTAACATTGACTCTAAAATTCCATTTTAATACAATTCTTTGCATAAAACGTATATAAACAGAAGTTAGATATTTTATGAGTGTTTGAAGTGGAAGATTTATTCGTACTCGATTCTTCACAACGTATAAGTCCAACCTTTGTGCAATTTGGAACTGTTTTATTCAACGCTAGTATCAGGCCATCCTCAAAAATTAGTGGTTTGCCATTTTGTTGACACTATATAAAATTGAATTAAATTTGGACATTGGTTCAATATGTCCCCATACACCTCAGCGTTTGTGTCCCAATGCCCCCGTTGTATGACATATTCAATTTAGTCAATAGCTCAAATGCATACACCCTGAAAAACTCTATATTGTTACTGATACCAACTGAAATTGTCCCTTTATACGCAAATTGATGGCATCAATTCTTGCCTCACCTTCCCAAGTCTTCAACTCTAATACTATAGAATACATTTCCACGAATTTCTTGCCCATGTCGAAGCTTCTTTCAGCTGATAAACTGGCCAACACCAAAGATATGATGGATAATTCTCAATATTTAGAAAATGTGTTTGCTCCATAAACATTACAGCATCATAGCATTATATATGCTGATATAGCACCGACAGATGCACTGATACAGTATAGGTCAACCCATACCGTTACAAACTAGCATTTTCTGACGAATATTTCATATTTCCGGTAGTAAACTTTTTGATGAAAAAATATCCGTATAATGTCGCTTCAAAACCTGAGATAGAATTCTGTAATATGCAAAACACTTCCTGAAATTTCGCTTTTAGCTAAAAAGTGACTATGCTTGATTCACGGCAAAAATTCTATTTTTATTTCCATTTTCTCATATGGATTCCTTGCACCTATACTGATCGTTCAAGAATTCCATCAGTTTCTGCCGAACTGTGAGATTTTTTAAATTAATGATCCTAAAATGAAATTTTATTATTGGATGCATCTTTTCATGCAGTAGCAAGTTTTCAAAGAAAATACACCGGGGAAGTAGCAAAACTTGCGCTTTTGAAGATTTTTTGAAATAAATTAATTGACACAAAACCCTGAATGTATTCTTCAGAAATATGAATAGATATTAGTGCCAGAATCGCGTCCCGTCCAACTGGACCGCGTCCACGCTCGGTCTACGCTCGACGTCCAGTCCAAGTGGACCGCGTCCCTTCCCAGTAGACTAGTCCAAGGTCCGTCGCTTCTGCGTGGGACGTTCGTCGAACGTCCCTTATCATTGGATGGAAATCCCTTATGAATGGATGGACGTCCATTATAATTGGATGGAACGCACGTCCCTTACGAATGGAACGTCCATTATATGGACGCGTCCATCCTAAGTGGTTTTATTTGAAAATAAAATCTAAGAAAATATGTTTAAAAAAAACACACAACGAATTTCGGAGAAATATCAAGGGCAAAGTGTTCAGCGTCCTTGATACTATTTTTGGCATATTTTTTATACATTATATTTATCTGAAAGCAATTTCGTGATATTCGTTTCTACATTTGAAAGTATATTTTCCTGTAGAAAACCAATTTTGCTACAATCTTCCCCAAATTTGGCACACTAGTTCTAAATAGGGTTGACATCATTCACATTCAAAGCTCACAAGGGTCATATTCCACATATCAAACTTAAAGGTGCATTCGATGGTGATAATATCAGCTACTGATATACTGACCCTAACCTGTTATATGCGTCTCACAGCGGTTCGTTCATCCACTCTGTTTCCTATCTCTTTAGCATGGGACAATATTTTTAAGCTATATTGACAAAATTATAAGGACCAATACGCTTACACGTAAAGTAACTTTGGAAACTTCAGGTCGAAAATAGTACAGTTTTTATTGATTAAACCCACTTCCAGGGCTTCAAGGATAACTTGAATTTTGTGCAGTGGGGTAATTTGCCCACCCGTTTGAGAAGGAGATATATTGGAGAAGGGCCCCATGCATTGTGTCGTCATAGGGTTGCACGGTCTTGCCAGTTCAAACCCCACCCAAGTTAATATGAAAATATTCTTTTCGAAGTTGAAGGGATAAAATCACTGCCTGAGCTTGTGATTGCATGTCACCTGCATGTAGTAGAATTCAGATCCGAATTATAATGCAAATATTTGCAAACCCCAAGCAAGAAACTGAAGGAATCAACACACTGAGTTTCAAAAGCTCCATTTTCTCCATGACAATTAATTCATTCAGATTTCAAATTCATGTTTCCCCAAAAGACTGCACTTGATGCAAAGGTTTTGATTATCAGGCCCTTCATTCAACCAGTGTCGGTATAATGAGTATTTAACCCAACTACACATTTGGAGATTCCAACACACATATTTTCCAAATATTTTCGTTTATCCATAAATCCATTGTATTATAATGCTGAATAATTTGGTTGTTATACATGGATAGGATGTGTGGTGTTTACATGCGAAAAATTCTTTGTGTTTGACTGTAATTATCAGCTATATATATATATAGTAAAAAATACCATATTTGTCTCGAAGAATACATCCTGCTGGGGAAAATTACGATCGCCAACTGCATAGTAAAATTGAATTTATGATTCGTCAAGATGTGCTCCCTGGCCTTTGTTCTTATTTTTATGCATTTATAAGGAGGATTTTCTCTTGTCACAAAAATATATGACACCTCAAAACAAATCAAACTTGATACCGACACTGTCTAATGTAATTTTGGTTTGAGGTGTCATATTTTTGCTACAAGAGAAATTCCTCCCTATGAATGACTCGAAAATACTATAGGACAGGGAGCAGATCTTGAAGAATCATACGTTCAGTTTGATGCAACTGAGCATCGTACTTTTGCCCAGTCTGATATTTTTCAGTATGTATTCTTCATAAAACATATAATTTGACGAGTTTTGGATCGAAAAATAAATCGAAAACTGTCACACGAGGGATTTAGAATGTAAACATCACTGTAACATATCCTTCAATTGTTGCCGTCTAAAACCTCTTTGGCCGAGAATGTTGTTGGAAAAATGTTTCAAGAATTTAACTAGAAATGGGGGGGCTTTAATGGTCTTATCTGGATCATATTTAATCATATATTGAGTGCTGACATCGCAGTGTCCTTAATCCCTCATACCTTCAAAGCACGGAAACAGTATTAAAATGTTACACTGATTTCAGCATAATTATTCGTGTCCAATAGAACACAGTCTCCATGATGTTTGAATGTGGAAGAACCTTTTTACTGAGTGCAAAATCATAACTCTTGCACCAATTTTTAACAGCAACGGGTAATATTGACAGGTCATCAAGAAAAACCGAACCGAAGACATTTCTCTGCGAAAGGAAACTGCCCAAGATAGATCGCTTTGTATTACTCGGTGATGCTCGCCGATTCACGCAGGTGTACATATGATTAAATTCACTGTGTACAAGCAACTCGCTTCCGGTAAAGGAGGAATCGACGCGAAATGCACTGGCGACATCTGGTAGCCAAATGAGAACCATGTGACATAACCCTAGAAATGGGACAGCTGTATTTGTTTGATTTACGGCTTATTTACTGACACCGTTTCGTTGTTTATTTTTCGGCCTTACACGTGCAGTTTGTGATACGGCTAGATTTCAACAACTTCTACAAAAACCATCTTTCTTTATGGAATAAATCTCAAGCGGAGGTGGTGTTTGTAACGCTGCGCGAGTCTGCGGAGGGAAGACCTGAGCTCGGCGTGTGTTCACTTATGATAAAATTAAATCAATGTGCGAGAGAAACTAAACCCATCATCGGCCTCTGGAAAAGGTGATCGCAATACTGGATGTCTGCTCTTCTTGCAGCCGTAGTCGGGTCTGGGATATGTAAGGATTATTGTGTGTTGAGTACAATTTCCATCATCTCCCATTGGCATAGGAAGATGATTTGATCGGGGAGGAGGGGATGTCTAAATATTTTCAAATAGCATCATTGTAATAAGGCCAAATTCAGATATAATCTCCCCGCTCTCACCAACACCTGGCCTTGGGGGGAGGGGTGGGGTGGGACTCCTAGCCGCGGGAGTTTCGGAATGTCGAGAGTTTGAACGAACTGCAGAATAGGGGTCCTTGTAACACTTAAAAATTCAATTTTCAATTCTTCGTTCACAATTAAGACAAATGAACAAATATTGAAAATTGGGCGTTCAATTTTCGTTTTGTGTTTAACATTCGCCTAAAATGAGAAATAAAAACATGCAACACTTAACCAGTTTTGAATTATATTTTACAAGGGGTCACATACTTCCAATGAAGGGAGCGAATATGCGGTGACTTGGTTATCGATGGTTGTGTTGTCAAACCCCGTGTTATGGTTACTGATAAAGTGTATTTCTTTGATTATTCGACTTTGAAAATAAAAACCGAAAAATGAAGATTGAACGTTTCAATTTTGAAATTTTTTATTTTATTTTCGGAACAAATTTTTTTGAAAACTTCGTAAATTCTCAAAGAAAATTTCTCAAATATAACAGAGATAACTGTGGATAATTCGATTCAATTGTGAATACTTCCTCATGAGACAATTTTGCACATCATGTCCACTTTTTTAGCATTTGTTTCTGCACAACAAGTGATGCCACACGAACTGGGTTACTTACTGCAGATGTGATATTAGAACAATTGAGATACTTTTTCAAGTTTCAATTTGTCATAGAAAAACAGTAGATAATTCTCACAAAACTGTTTAAACATCACATCATTGTGTAGTTGTTTGTGAATTTGATATTAAAGTGAAGTAAATGAAGAAAATTCACCATATGACCATGAAGTTCAATATTTCCAAAACTTGTTGTTTTTTAAAATTCTTTTGATTTTAGCAGGCCAAATATCAGGAGTACATGCCGAACAGATTTTGAGAAATGAACGGTTTATCATGTGAAACTAGTGCATAAACCGAATGCAAGAAATCAATTATTTAATTCCATTTGATAAGATCATTTGACAGGATTATTTCATAGGATCATTTGTTTGGATCATTCTCGATTTTAAAGTTGAAATATTTGCTATACTTTCTTCAGAATAAACAAATTATCCAATTTTAAAGTAAAAAATATGAAGAAAAACGACGAAAACGCAACTTATTAGCCACATTCCCATGACCACCGTTTTTAAATTACTCATGATCCTTAGCTCGGAGGTGTTTAAAAATACACTCTCAAAACGCAAATGTTAGATTTAACATCTAGAGGGTTGGAGGAGGGAAAACATTTAGAAAGTGTTGTATTCACCACTTTTAAGTGTTAAATGCAACATTTTGAGCTGTTGCGTCCAACACTTAAAAGTGGCGAAACAACACTTTCTAAATGTTTTCCCTCCTCCAACCCTCTAGATGTAATATCTAACATTTGCGTTTTAAGAGTGACCCCAATAAGACTTGCTATACATGTAAATCAAGAAGTGTAACCTGTTGCTTATTGTCGTTTCGCCCCCACCTCCATCCTCGCTAAAACCAGGTTCGCCTTTGGCTCACAAATAGAAACCTTGACGTGGTGAAGATGCCCCACTTCAGGCTGTTCTGCCAATATGATTTATTTTCAAAATATACATGTGTAATCTATGGATGATATCGTTGGAGCCGTATAGCTCTATATTACAGTACCGTATAGCCAGTGCATGTTCACACATCTAAGGAAGCCTTCAATACCAGCCACATTTAATCCAACCGGATAAGAGATTCGATGAACGGCTGCTGTCAAAACCTGTCATTATGCTATGTATATTCATTAGCCAGAACGATGTGTTGAGTTTGAACCGATACCGTGTGATACGTTTATATGCTGACTGATGGGCCGATAAGGAAGTTTACAGACAAAACAGAAGAGTGGATTTCATGTTTTTCTTCGTGACAATCGTTTTCCGTACCCTCGAAGCATACGCCTGTGATCTTTAGAGACTCTGCCTTTGGCATTTTACTGCTGTCCAAATCTGTAAAAGATAGGAAAGCCCGGTGGAATACATCCTCGCTAAAACCAGGGGTATCTCTACCCTATAGTATATACACGGCTCAAAATAGACTGCATTCAGATTCATTTACCCATTGGTCAAATGAGTAGATGAATGAGTAGATGGCCTTGAAAATTATTTAATATTTAACCAACGCTGGCGTTCATGAGACATATCCCCTTGCCAAGACGAAAAGTATTTAGCCCGCGAACGCTGATGAGGAAAACACCCAAATATCAATCGCTGTCTGTTGGCGATTTCCAGATACCTCTGCACATTTAGCCCTTTTGCAGTGCGTTGGGGGCTTCAAAACCGCCGTCTACAATGTTAGTTTCAATTTTTAATTCGGGTCTCGCGTGAGTTCACTCATCTTCATATTATCAAGTCAATTTCTACGTTCCCACTTCGAACATCCCTTGATATATCTGGTCCCCCCCCCCCTTCAATGTTCAAAGAACTTATAAATAGACACGAGACGTCACTGACCTCGAAAACATCTGAATTACGAGAAATGTGTCATAGAAGAGCGTTATTGATTGGCTGACCTATATAGTGGGCTAATACAACCACCATGTTAGGGGGAATGACTCCGCTACTTGGGGATGATGTCACTCAACACACAATCGGCGTGAGGTTCTGATTGGTTCGTCTCTCGTTCGAAGGTGAAATTTACACCTCGGATTTTGAACACTGAAGGTGGTCAGATAAATCAAGACAGGTTCGAAGAGGGAACGCAGAAATTGGCTTGATAAAATGAAGATGGAGTTCACTGAAACGTTATCAAAGTACCTCATTTCCACGACAAGTGAACTCCGTTCAGACCGTGGAGCTGATTTTCAGTCAAGGCTCAAAACGAAACCTTGACGTTGTGAAGATGGGTGGAATACTGTAATATGTCCGAGAAATCATGTATGCAACGCTTGTACGAATATCTATGCGCTTTGTGAGTAAACGTCCGAGCCTTTTCTGATTTCAAACCGCCGGAGGTCCAGTTTCAGCAGAAAATGTCCGTTGTAGTGAAACTGATGGCGTGCCGCCCTTAACATTGCAACAGGCCCCTAACATGGCAATTATTCTTGCGATGTTAAAGGTCAACCATGTCGATATTTTTGCACTTTGTATTTTGCGACATTAAGGGAATACATGACGGCCCTTAACGTCGCAAGGACTATTGTGGCGTTAATTATACATCAGGTAGATGATATACGGTGACTTTTGACACTCAGTTACCTTGAAGGGGGCGTCCAGGTCAAGTTCAGGTGTGGACGACCTTGGCCTACTTTCGAAGGCCATTGAAGTCATAATATGGATGCATTCTATATGTGTTTGTGTACGCAAGACACGTTTACGTAACCTACTGAAAAACGGGTCAATCTCACAAGTGAAGACCAGTGAAGCATTAGCTTCAGTCTGTTGTGCGTTGTGTGACCACGTGCAAGTGCGACGTAGGTTTGGCGTCCACATGCATATGCATTCTTCAGATACAGGCGTGCTGCATAATGACGACAATAACATCATTCTATCACAGAGGTTAAACCAGGTTGCAACATTTCAGCAGATATTGCGATATTAAGTTTTATGTCGATGTTTTATCGCACTGGACAAATCATCGACGTAAACCCTTAATATCGAAATATCTGCTGAACAGGTTGCCGCCTAGCTGTTTGCGTTAAGGTTAGACCTCGCGACCCTTAATATCGCAATTTTTAGGGTTGACATCGTATTGTGAAGCTGAGGGCTTTAACTTGACCTTGCAATGTTAATGGCTTCTACAGTTCTATACCTCCCTATATCTTCACAGCTTATAAAGGTCAATAAAGACTGGCTCCAGTGGGGACACCACAAACCTAAACCTAAAGCTCCGAAGCCCCATGACCTATTGGTTAACAAATATATTATTTACGGTACCATTAGTGTTTATTATTTTCATGCAATGAAGTATGGCACCGTGAAATGCTAGTTTCTTGTGACCATTCAACAGAATCATGGTGCTCAAAACTGGGGAAATTGGGCGCTTTTGGGTGATTAAAACGTGAAACTCAAGTTGGCACAGCTGTATTCCTATACATGACCAGCTGATTAAGTCCCATTTGAAATTATTTCAAAATCTTCTTTAAAATTAATTTCGTAACAAAGTTGTACAAAGTATGCAGCAACGGTACGCAGTCACTTATACAAAAGAGCACAGCCACGCCACAGTGTACTAGTGGAGTACACACAATCAATGTGTACTTTTTTAAACACGAATGGTTGTATACGACAAAAAGAAAACATTACCTTCGTAATTTCACTCAAGTGAAAAATATATTACGGTATAGGTTATGATGGTATAGGGTGACCTCGAATGTATGACCTGTATCTACCAGTCAATCAGTGATGTGTATGTATACAAAAGGCACAAGTTATTTCAGAGTATGAATGAAAGCTATATTGTATAGACTTGGTGTACATATATAGTAAAAAGTACACGAGGACAACTGTATTATTCGATCTGTTTCGTATAATACAGACGGCATACTCTGTATAAGGGGAAAATAGTGGGATATTGCATTGAGGGAAATGAGAAATACTGGGTGAAATTTCCATGGCACTGGATTTATGATTTCGGGAAATAGGGTGAAATATTAAATGTTGAGTGAATGGGGAGGATGAGTGGCTATTGGGAGATTTAATTATGAGTGTCCATGGTGATAATTAATCAAAGTTGCCACTAAGAATCGATCCGAGAAGAGAGAATGAGGGGGCTTAACAGATGGAAATATTAGGTGATACTTCTGTAGTTATGGGAATTAAGAGAATGTATATTGTTTAATAAGAATGTGGGGATTAAACAGTGTTTATGTGACACTGTTAAGAGGGATCATGTGTAGGGCGGGTTGGGGGAAACGGGTTGCACGGCGTGTTCGCACGACCTGTGCCCATCGCGGTGCGATGGAGTGCCCAAGTACATCCATCCATCCATCCACAGTTTGTGTATCCCTGTCACACAACCACTGTGTACTTCTGAATCCACAATACAATGTGAAAACAAAAGTACATAGTTCCAAGAGAGTAGAAGTCATCTCCAAGATGGCCGAACATTTATTAAAACAATCGGTCCTGAATCAATAATTTTCTACTCGCTTGTCTTTAAATTTGGCTACTTTTGGTCAGTGTACTTTCATCCCCAGATAAATTCATAATTATCTCTTTAGATGGCCACCATAAAAAAATGATATTATATGATGTAATGTATAGTTCTGATATCGTGCTGAAATAGCTCTGATCTTTTGAGGGCAGTTCTCTTATCGATAGCCCCATTTAGCAGCCATATCTGTATTGAAATGACCAACCGGTACTTTTAAATTCAATTAAATTCATTCATTGATTTGGGCATTACTGCCCCTCATCGATGCATATATTCAATCAACAATCAATTCACTGGAGATAACAGCTTGCGAAATCGAAGATAGCTCTTCAATCGCCTTGAAAACAATGTTGTTTTTTGCAAAATTAACCACTAATTAGATTTTTCCTCACATTATAATAAAAAAGACAGTAGTGGAAAATTGCCGATTTTACATCACATGTGCAATGCGAAGAGGGATCAGGGATCAGTGACGTCATTCGACCTCGTGAACTTTTAAGTTCATGAACTTTTACCCTTGTTCCTTTCTTCTCGTGAACACTTAATCTCGTGAACTTTAAACACACCTTAATCCCTTTGTCATCTCGATCCTGTTTGTCCCTTTGTTCTCGTAAACTCATAACCTCGTCAACTTTGAACACATCCTAGTCCATTCTGTCTTTTTGTTCCCGCGAACGTTGATCTCGTGATTTTTTAACTCCCTGCGGAAATGGAAATCGGTATTTCAACATCCATGCTATAGTTATCGTCTCGCTTCGGTGATTTTGGATGCATATAATACCTGCCCTCTTTGTTCCCCAGCCAGCGGCCGTCCCCTTGTCCGCGTGCGCCCGATGCAGGTCACCCTGCTCCGCATACCTTTCTCCGCATAATAAATAACGCATGAATGTCAAAGCCTACAGAAATCATAGAGCAATTACACCCGTCAAAATAGTACTTCCATACTCGGCCAGGTGATTATAATTTGTAAAGAACTGTCGGCCATTTTTGCACGTCATACTTAAGGCTGTAGATAAAAGCATTCAAAGACATCAATTCACTCCAATCGTTATTTTAATGCGGACTTAATTGCTATACAATCTACACTGATCATAAATATTTACGAAATTTCAATACTTGTATAGAAAATGAATGAAGAGTGAATGAGCGACGAGTGAGTGAGAAGTGAGTGAGTGAGTAACTAAGCAACCACCTTCTATGATCAAAGAACCATATGTTATCATTCAATTTTCAAATCATCAGTACATGACAGGTATTCTCCATCTGTTAATTTCTTGAATCAGTTCAATAAATTACATGAATGTAAAACTGTTGACGTAGTCTTTTCTCCATTGCTGGAATGTAGTCCTACTTCGCCATTTCACCCGATTCATCTTCCTCATAACCTTGGTTGAAATACTGTTATTCAATATCATCGCTATACTCCTCCTTTATAGGACCGCCAAACATCTTTTTCCACACATCATATTTGATAGGCTTTTGCGTATTAGTGGATTGATTTTTCTATCTACGATGAATGCTTTCCTCATAAGAGCTCTCATCATCTAAAAAGTATTCCCTTTACGTGGATTCCTCTCATCATTCACACTTTCATGATCTGACCCTGACCCTGTTGTGGCTCGACCTGTTTAAACCAGGATGGATTTGTTCGTGTATATAGCGCATCTGCAACTTGTGCACTCTTTTCAATCTCCTTAGGTTTACATTTTTCTTCACGCTTCCTCGAGTACATTTGTCTTTAATCTTCGACTTCCAGACGTAGTTGGGTAAGGTCGATAAAGAGATGACGGTATGGTGCAGAGATGGGATCTTCATACTTTTTCATAAAGTAGTCGTGTCGTAGAAGTAAATACGACGACCTAATAACAAAATCGACTGTCTATCGAAGGTATTATTAAATAGGACAACATACCGACAATTCAAGCCGATATCTCCGGAAGCCATGTCCTGGTCGAGTAAGTTCTGTACTATATAAACATGCGTGATCGTGGTGAGATCCTTTGGTACACAGGTCTGACATTCTCGTATACTGCTTGGCTTCTATCATCAGATCGTCAGTTAGTATCAATTTCATTTTACACCTGGATCGAAATAGTCGTCAACTTGGAGATTGAAAGGTATACATTTTTCAAACTCCATGGCTGGGTCGATTCACCATATCTTCGAAAAGTGTGTGCAATTCACCATAGCAGTGGATAATTCTATGTGGGATGGGTTCGATATAATCATCGGGTCCTCGTAATAACTTATCTATCCATACAGTTTTCCCCACTTTCGGTGGGTCCCGCAACTTTCAGCGTAAATGGGTGGATTTAGGGTCTCTTAATCGTGTAAGTGGCTTCTTCATATTATGCTGATTGCTTGCTTGTATCCGTCTCTTGTAATGTGTGTATCCGCTCCTTAATCTTAATCGTTAATTGGATTATAAAACCCACCATGCGCCAGTCGCATTTGTCTCAGTAAATTATCCACCTCACTGGGGCAATACCCAAGCCACCAGTCAGATTTTCGAACAGGATTTCCGCCCGAGCGCACACCGCCGAAAGGGTTGTTACTCCATGTAAGGGAGCACGAGAATTCTCTGTGTTATTATATACAGTGGATTTTCGTGACTGGTGGCTCCAGGTCTCCCTGCGTGGGATCATACATTATATTGAAACATGTACATGTAACAGCTATGGTTGGAAATATTATCAGGTCCATTGTCCCTTGTAAGACGACAGTGTTAAAACGACACTTCATAAGATATGTATATTTTCTACAGCGACACACTAAAAACGACACTTTCATTGAGTTATATATTGTACGCATGGTTGAAAATATTACCAGGGGCATTGTCACTTGTACGACGACAGTGTTAAAACGACACTTCATAAGATATGTATATTTCCTACAGCGACACACTAAAAACGACACTTTCATTGAATTATATATTGTAAGCATGTTTGAAAATATTACCAGGGGCATTGTTACTTGTATGACGACAGTGTTAAAACGACACTTCATAAGATATGTATATTTTCTACAGCGACACTCTGAAAACGACACTTTGATTAAATCATGTGACAGCAATGGTCTGTGTTATTATATACAGTTGATCAAACTTTCTACAGCGACACTGTAAAAACGACAGTTTCATTGAACCGTTAACAGTGAGGGTTGAAAATGTTATCGGTCTATTCTCAGTTCCAAGACGACAGTGTTAAAATGACACTTCATAAGATATGTATATTTTCTACAGCGACACTCTGAAAACGACACTTTGATTAAATCATGTGACAGCAATGCTCTGTGTTGTTATATACCTGTGTTGTTATATACCGATCTTCCTGATTGGTGGAGGTCTCCCTGTGTGAAATCATACATATACATGTATGTGGGTTTTACTAAAGACGAGACTTTTCATTGAAACATGTACATGTAACAGCTATGGTTGGAAATATTAATCGCACCATTCTCCCTATTAAGACGACAGTGTTAAAACGACACATATGGGTGAGCAGAACTATTCTCCTGCCAGAGCGACAGTCTGGGAAATGACATTTCATACGATATGTATATTTTCTACAGCGACACACTAAAAACGACACTTTCATTGAATTAGATATTGTAAGCATGGTTGAAAATATTACCAGGGGCATTGTTACTTGTATGACGACAGTGTTAAAGCGACACTTCATAAGATATGTATATTTTCTACAGCGACATACTAAAAACGACACTTTCATTGAATTATATGTTGTAAGCATGGTTGAAAATATTACCAGGGGCATTGTCACTTGTATGACGACAGTGTTAAAACGACACTTCATAAGATATGTATATTTTCTACAGCGAGACACTGGAAACAACAGTTTGATTAAATCATGTGACAGCAATGCTCTGTGTTATATACTGATCTTCCTGACTGGTGGAGGTCTCCCTGTGTGAATGATACATGTACATGTACTTGTGAATTTTTCTAAAGATGACACTTTTCATTGAAACATGTACATGCAACAGCTATGATTGGAAATATTATGTGGACCATTGTCCCTTGTAAGACGACAGTGTTAAAACGGCACTGTCT
>JAVTVY010031719.1:0-121886 GCA_036873755.1 Hanleya hanleyi
GTGTGGTAGGGCTGAGTGTGGTGATGATAGGTTCCGTCGTAGTCGTCGTCGTCTCAGGGGTTGATACGGCAGGCTGACGGTCAGGTGGTGGAGGTGTACGCTTAAAAAACGGTGTGGTAGGGGCAGGCTGGCGGTGAGGTGGAGGAGTACGCTTAAAAAACGGCGATGTAGGAGGGCGAGTCGTCGTGGTCGTTGTGAGGTTGGTGATCGTGGTAGTACTGTTGGGTAATTGCACTTGACGTTCAGGCACCGGTGGAGCAGCACTTGGACGACTGAGTGTTGAAAAACAGGATATCAGGTAGGACAAATCGTAGAACACACCTCCAAATAAGGTACCCAGAAGCACTACTGCACACAACAGCGTACCGACTTGGCCTTTTCGAGTCTGTAACATTAAGGGTAGACGTTCACGCTCCATGGTATCCCCATCTACACTGAGGGAGGCTGGTGATGTGCGGTAGAATTTATAGACGTTTCATGTCACGGCCGGATACCCAGGAATTAAACGAATTGGGCCACCCTTGCCATTTGACGAAATGATAGGGGATTCCCCGTCGACGTTCCGTTTTCAAAATCTTTTCCACCGTGTAGTACTCTTTCCGTGTTTTCACCACCGGTTGTAATTCGGCTTCATAAAACGTGCCTTGCAGTGTTTCGCCATGTAAATCTTCCAGTTGATAGACGTGTGGCTGTCGAGGTTTATGGCGAACAATGACAAAATGCTCGTCACTCCAGTTGGGCAAATAACTTTTCTCAAATTGTCCTTTCACTTTACTCACGCGTACCACATCTCCACGTTTGTAACGGGGTGACGTGCGTGATGATGATGATGATGATGATGGCTGCTGGTACAGCGTACGGCGCACTTGATGTTCGTTGCCTTTTGTCACATCGAGGGGGGCTCGCTGGATACTGCGATGATAGGCTCGATTGTACCCTTTCACCAGTTGCGGTAGTACATCGAGGTAGCGTCGAGTGTTTTTGGCGGTAAAATACTTATACATTCGCCCTTTGAAGGTGCGATTGAATCGTTCCACCACAGAGGCTTTGGTCTCGTTATACGTATGGAAGAAAAATACTTTCTGTTTCTTAAGAAAGGCTTGAAAGGGTCGGTTGAGAAATTCTGTGCCTTCATCCGTTTGCAAATACAGGGGTTTGCGTCCCGTCTTGAAAATCTGCTGGAATGCCCGTATCAAATTCTCTCCTGTTTTGGTACGAACGGGTAGTACCCAGGCGTACTTGGATAAAATATCGATACAGGTCAACATGTACCGATATCCATCATTGTGGGAAGCAAATCGACTCATATCCACCAAATCCGCTTGCCATTGTGCGTCTACACCTCCGACGATCACTCGGTTACGGCGAAAATGTCGTCGAGCTGCTCGATGTAAACTATACGTGTCTTGCGTTTTTAACCAGTCTCGTACTTCAGTTCGATTAATGCCTTGCGAATGGGCAGCTCGAGCCAACGCCGCCACAGCGCTATAAGCGGCTGGACTGCTAGGATTGTAATATAAATCGGTTAACACCTTGTTGACAGTGGTACGCCACGTGGATTCCGATCGACTACCCCTTTTTTGTTTTTTCGAGGCGCCATACTGGAGGTTGTGGTGTGTTGACTTTCTCAGGGAACACTGACACTCTAGTCCTCTGTGCACCCTATACATAGTACTTCATCCACTTTGGGGATTTTACTTTTTTTTTTTCAAGGCCTAGCATACATGTATGTTATTTCAATACATGCAATGATTTAACATAGGAACGGCTACTCGCCTCTATATTCTATAGTATTATTACCAATCTGCAAAAATCTCAGGATTGTAAATTAACCCAGGAAGGGTGGTGGCGCGCGGACGTCGGCGTAAACATTTGGGTACTCTCCACGCGATCATTGAACATGGAAATTGGCTAGTGTGAGAATGTACCAAATGAAGGGGATTCTGGCGTAAGTGAGAGAGACTGTATATCATGGATACTCTTTTTTCACGCGACTCTTCTCAGGGGCAAACCTCCAATGTTATTTCAATACATGCAATCATTTAACATAGGAACAGATACTCGCCTCTATATTCTTATCCATCAGTATATTACCAATCTGCAAAAATCTCAGGATTGTAAATTAACCCAGGAAGGGTGGTCGCGCGGACGTCGGCGTAAACATTTGGGTACTTTCCACGCAATCATTGAACATGGAAATTGGCCAGTGTGAGAATGTACCAAAATCAAGGGATTCTGGCGTAAGTTAGAGACTATATATTCATGAGAACATGATGCATGCACGCCACGCGGCCCTTCTCAGGTCAAACCTCCAATGTTATTTCAATACATGCAATGATTTAACATAGGAATTGACTAGTGCGAAATTTCGTGCAAAATGAAGAGATTGTGGCGTAACCCAGGAAGGGTGGTCGTGCGGACGTCGGCGTAAACATTTTGGTACACCCACCAATCAGCGATGCGGTGTCACTCTGATGCTATTAATACACAATCACAATGATTTTAACATGGGAATTGGCTAGTGCGAATTTTCGTGCAAAATGAAGAGATTCTGGCGTAACCCAGGAAGAGTGGGGAGTTGAGATTTTGGCGCCAATTAGAGCCTCACGCGGTCCTTCTCAGGGGCAAACCTCCAATGTTATTTCAATACATGCAATCATTTAACATAGGAACAGATACTCGCCTCTATATTCTTATCCATCAGTATATTACCAATCTGCAAAAATCTCAGGATTGTAAATTAACCCAGGAAGGGTGGTCGCGCGGACGTCGGCGTAAACATTTTGGTACTTTCCACGCAATCATTTAACATGGAAATTGGCCAGTGTGAGAATGTACCAAAATCAAGGGATTCTGGCGTAAGTTAGAGACTATATATTCATGAGAACATGATGCATGCACGCCACGCGGCCCTTCTCAGGGTCAAACCTCCAATGTTATTTCAATACATGCAATGATTTAACATAGGAATTGACTAGTGCGAAATTTCGTGCAAAATGAAGAGATTGTGGCGTAACCCAGGAAGGGTGGTCGTGCGGACGTCGGCGTAAACATTTTGGTACACCCACCAATCAGCGATGCGGTGTCACTCTGATGCTATTAATACACACAATGATTTTAACATGGGAATTGACTAGTGCGAATTTTCGTGCAAAATGAAGAGATTCTGGCGTAACCCAGGAAGAGTGGGGAGTTGAGATTTTGGCGCCAATTAGAGCCAATGAAATGTCTTTGAAAGAACCAATCAGCCATCATTAAAAAGAACCAATGAAACCCGTAGGCGGTGATTCAAACTACCAATGAAAAACTACTGTATTTTCGTATAAAGCCAGCGGGAGCGTGCATAGCGTCACTCCAAACACATACTTTTGACAGAACAAGATGTATCACCAAAGAGCAAAGTGACAGCTGTAGCCAAGATGTCGACGACGCGGGGAGCAGCCCAGGCACTCAAGGCCAAGAGGGAGAAAAAGGCCAGAAGAGCGAAGATGTTCTGGATGCAGGCCATGAAGTCGTGGGCCCAAGACAACATCAACATGTCTCTCGACAAATGGGTCCAGCTTCATGGCCTGATCACGGCTGCTCCCCGCAGTCTCAACGGAGACGATTTCGTGAGTTTCCTGCAAAACATTTTGCACCAACAACAACAAGAGGAGGAGAAGGAAGAGGAGATGCCGCCAGCTATAATTCCTGCCGCCACTTTTCTACAAGACCTTCCAATAACACCGGGACCATCAGCGAACCGTTATTCCAGGCAGGCGGCCGGGATTTTCATCCCTCTCGAAGAAGAATGAAGAGACGGTGAAAAGCAGCAGATCCAACGGCCCTTTTCAGGGCCAAAACCACCAACGGCCCTTTTCAGGGCCAACCATTCCTTCGAAAGAGGAACTTGTAAACAAGGCACATTCAATTGAAATCCTACATTCTCCTCTCCTCTATATATTCTATATAGTATTATTAGCCATTTGCAACACAACAACCCCTGCCCCTCAACGGCCCTTTTCAGGGCCATCTCCTTACTTGAAACATAGACACAGTGAACGGATTGTAAAAAAAATTAACCCAGGAAGGGTGGTGGCACGCGGACGTTGGCGTAAACATTTTAGGTACACCCCACCAATGAGCCACGCGTATATGGACTCTATTAATAGACGCAATCATTTAACATGGGAATTTGCTAGTGTGAATTTTCGTGTCAAATCAATGGGATTCTGGCATACATGTGCATTAAATACAGTGCACGCGGCCCTTTTCAGGGACAAACCTCCAATGTTATTTCAATACATGCAATGATTTAACATAGGAACGGATACTCGCCTCTATATTCTATATATAGTATTATTACCAATCTGCAAAATCTCAGGATTGTAAATTAACCCAGGAAGGGTGGTCACGCGGACGTCGGCGTAAACATTTTGGTACTCTCCACGCACTCATTTAACCTGGAAATTGGCTAGTGTGAGAATGTACCAAATCAAGGGGATTCTGGTCAACACTCGTTTCAGGGCCAACCTAATCTTTTGAGGGCCAACCTCAATGTTATTTCAATACGTGCAATGATTTGACATAGGAACAGATACTCGCCTCTATATTCTGATATAGTATTATTACCAATCTGCAAAATCTCAGGATTGTAAATTAACCCAGGAAGGGTGGTCGCGCGGACGTCGGTGTAAACATTTTGGTACACCCACCAATCAGCGATGCGATGTCACTTTGATGCTATTAATAGACACAATCATTTAACATGGGAGTTGGTTAGTGTGAATTTTCGTGTCAAATCAAGGGATTCTGGCATACATGTGCATTAAATACAGTGCACGCCACTCTTTTTAGGGGCAATTCTAATGGTATAAACATAGGAATGGATTTTTTTTAACATGGAAAAAAAATTCATGTGTTATTTTTTTACCTATTGTTACCTTTAGGTGTGTGCATGTGCAGGAGTTGGGTGTTTTTTTATTTTTTTGTGCTGAGTTAGAAGTCCCTCTTTCGGAGGAATGGTTGGCCCTGAAAAGGGCCTTTGGAGATGTAAGGGTTTACATCATTGGGGAGAAATTTATCCGCCGCCGGGTACACACGGGACAATCCATGGTGACAAAAATACACTCTAGGGGTGTATCATTGAACATAGGGTCGTCTTTTGGGTGGGTCTGTGTGGCGTCCATACAGCGTAGACACAGGGCTTGGTGGCCGCAGGGAAATATTGCATATTTTGCAAAACGTGTAGCGCATTGTACACAGCGTAAAAACCGGGCTGGTGTCCATTTTACGGGTGGTGCCAGTCTTCTTTTTATGGTAGTAGCGTAGTCATGCAGGTGTTCAATTTCTTGTTTTTGTTGTTCACTCCTTTTTCTTTTTCTTCCTACGCTTTTCTCCTTCCCCTCTTCCCCCTCCTTCTCTTCTGGCTGTATTCTCGTTCCCTGTCCTCCCACGCCTTGTTCTTTTTCTTCTTGTCCTGCTTTTTTTTCTTCCGGATGTACCAACTGATCGGGGACGGGTAGCAGTTGAACTTGGCTATCTTCTTCTTGATCATAGTGTTGGAACACATGTTGGAGCATTTGTTGAAACCGTGGACTTTCCAGGGAGGTGACATCATCATCATCATCATCATGCTGTAGTACCGGTTCTTCTTGTTGATCTGTAAATAGGGTGGGCTGTAATATATCATCTAGCCATTGGTCCTCTATCGGTGGGTGTTGTGTACTTTCCAGCGCAGTGACATCATGCTGTGGTACCGGTGAGTGTTGTTCATCTGGGGGCTGTAATATATCATCCAGCCATTTTGTGTTCTGCATCGGTGAGAGTGATAGGTCACTATCACTCAGCAACTCTTTTATCACTGCATCAATATCCATTATTTCAGACATCATGTAATTGTGAATGAACAAGATAAAAAAACACTGCTATTTATACCGTACAGCGCGCGGACGTCAGCGAAATGGTGGATGCAAACATGCACGCTGCAAGAAATTTTGTGTTTCTTTGACAATTTTAAACCCCGTGTGATTTTGCAATAAATGCCAGGTCAGTATAAAAAATTATTTCAAATTGAACGGGGGCAACTCAGGGATGTAGCATTTAAAAATTAAGAAAATTAGCAGTAGACTAAGCCACTATTTTAATGATTTCATCCATTTTAGACGCGTAAGAAAAAAAATTAACCCAGGAAGGGTGGTTGCGCGTGCAAAATCTCAGGATTGTAAATTAACCCAGGAAGGGTGGTCGCGCGGACGTTGGCGTAAACATTTTGGTACACCCACCAATCAGCGATGCGGTGTAACTGTGATGCTATTAATAGACACAATCATTTATCATAACACTGCATTGCCCCGAACATCTCCGAATCACGCCGCCATGTTGGTTTACAACAGGGCCGACACCCACCGTGTTGATTTACAACATGAGTGCCTAGACATCTATCTCATCTATATATAGCGCGATCAATGTTATTACCATTCATGCACAATAATACATCATGACTACAAGAAGACTAGTATTCGAGGATCCTAGAGACCATAGGGAGGTCATTACACATGAAGAGGATGGCGGTGTCACGATTATTACAAGCCTACAGCGAGTGCATCAACGTCATATTGCCGATACGTTGAGACGACAAAGTGCACAACAAGACCAAGAGGTGACGGCGGCTATGGATGAAGATAATAATGATGACACGGACGAAGAAGAACTGCCCACCGTAGAGTGGTTAAACTGTAACAAACCACCAGGAAATACAGCGGCTACCCAAACGCCAATTATAACAACACCGAAAACAGACACGCCAGCTACAACATTACCACCTGAACAACAACAACAACAACAACAACAACAACAATGCTCTTGGACCGAGGTAACCCGTCTCAACGATCAGGTGGCCCGCCTAAACGACCAGGTGACGTTGGCAAACGAACAGATTAACGAAATGAGAGAAGACATGGGTCAAATGGACAGAGTCAAGGTTCAACTACAAAGAGACCTGCATAAAGAACTAAGTAAAGCCAACTGCAGTGTGTGTACAAACGAGGAAACAGAGTACGCCCTATTTCCGTGCGGACATTTATGCGTATGCGAAGAATGCTGGGTGACACTAACGTGTACAGGGGATGAGTGCCACTGCAATGAAACCGACGAACAGCATTTTAAAATAAAGTGTCCCGTCTGCAGGAGGCAGGTGGCCGGAGTGAAGAAAATCTACCGCTCCTAAAAAAACAAGTGTAGTAACACTTTCCAACGCCCCTTTTCAGGGCCACCCCATTCCTTCGAAAGAGAAACTTCTAACTCAGCACAAAAAAATATAACATCAGCTCCCCCACTAAATGAACACTAACACGCATTTTTTTAAAAAATTTTTGAAATTTTTTTTTTATTTAACACAATAGAATGAAACAAACATGTTTTTATCTGAATGTTTTCAACTTGAAAAATATGTTCAATATTTATACAACAACAACAACACTAACACAATAGAATGAACGTATTTACAACAGTGAAACTGGAAATATTGAATTTTAATATAATTATACGCTATCAATGGCGCTTCAATGAACGTATAGGAATAGAGTAAAATGTGTGAAAATGGTTTCATGAAAATGTTCAATAATTCGTCTTCACCACAGTGAAAAAGTGTTGAATTTTATAATAATACGCTATCAATGGCACTTCAATTAACGTGTAGGAATAAGGTCAATGTGTGAAAATGTTTTTTTTCATGAAAAGGTTCAATAGTTCCGTTTTCACCACAATGATCAGCGCGTATTAGGGAACGGTACTACTGTCCAGTTACGCAACAAGACTTGCTTGAACTCCTCATCGTTTTTCCGTCCCTGGTGTACATAGATGTAGGTAGTAATCTCTTCACGTGGAATGGTAGGAGGGCAGGCAGCTTCCAATACCACGGCAATTTGCTCCTCGGTCACAACCTGTAATGCTTCAGTGATCAGCGCGTATGAGGGTACACTAATGTCCATACACGTATGCATTATTATGGGACTGTTGTTGAAACACCCTGCACAGGCTTCCAGACGCAGTTGTCGAACGCGAGGCCTCACCAGAGCCATAACTGTGTCAATGTACTTCAGATAAATAGTGTGAGACACCTGGTAATCCAAAGCTTGACGAATTGCAGCTGTCACACTCTGCAACTTGCGCCACACCGGTATTTTCAAAGTGACACCCTGAGGACAAGGAGCAAGCTGTTGTGTATCGGCCGTCATTTTCCATTTACGGATATGCAGCAGCAGGTCGTCGTTGAAATAACCAACACTCACATAGATGTCTTCACCTAGAGAAAATTTCACTTCGTTACCCCCCTGGTCGCCAATCACCGCATCCACGGCATAATAAACGGTCTCCAGTCTTTGCCAGGACTGCGAAGACAAGGCAATACGCCTAGCGGGTCTGTCCATATAGGCCAGTACATTAAAATGTACTTGTGCGTCTTTCACACTGACAGTCAAATTAGCTGAAAGCTGCCATATATCCGTGTGGGCCGACTCATAGGCCTGCTGGATAATGTTATTAATGGACTGCACAGACATAGGAAGTTGCACCATGGGGTCTTCTTCTTTTTCTTGTTTCCCTTGCTCTTCTTCATTTTGCTCATCCATGGCCTCAGGCACTGGCTGGAGAACGGGTTCAGGTGTTTCTAAAGGGATTTGTCGGGACCGCTTGGCACGTGCACCGCGTTTGGCTGGTACACCACACTCTGGGTGCATGTCCGTACGTTTGGTAGCTGTACGCTGTTCGGTAGTATCCATAACTAAGATACCCTCTTCTACTACAACGGGAATTTCAAGTAGATCAGCCAATTCTACATTTTCCGTCTTCTTCAGTGCATGCACGAACGCTAGAAATGCATAGGGACCACGACGCACTAGAGCATTGAGCAGAGCTTCGTTTTGTCGTGAAGGAGTGTTCTCCGCCATGATATCTTCCACACCCTGTTTCAGCAGTATTTTATCAACCATAAGCACATCACATATTGCCCCCGCATGCCGCATCTCATCAACCAGGCGAACACGGTTCTTTTGAAGGATGACTTTGTCGGCTGAATTCATCTTGACTATGGGCTCAGGCTGGTGAAGAACTGCTACCGTGTAAAAGTGAATTTGCACTGGTAAAATGGAAAAAAGTACACGCAGGATCCACAACTCATACAAAGTAGGCAAGCAGAATGACTGGCTGGCTGGACAGGCAGGCAGGCAGGCAGGCAGGCAGGCATCAGGTCAGTGGTGAAAAAACTTCCCAAAGTAGTCCAATGATTATAACCCATTCACTAAAAATCACCTACTTTTATATGTTTTTCACCCCATTCCCGAACATTCACGAACCCACTCCGACATCTTGCTTTACAACAGGGCCCACAACCACCATTTTCCTTTACAACAGGGACAACAACCACCATCTTGCTTTACAACAGCACCGACAACCGACATCTTGCTTTCCACCATGCCCGAACAGGCCCGAACACACCCGAACACACACGAACATCTCCGAACCACACCGAACAGTACCGAACATCACCGAACCAAGCCGCCATCTTGCTTTACAACAGGGCCGACACCCACCATCTTGCTTTACAACAGGGACGACACCTCAACCAATCAAATTCAACCTCACACTTACAATTCAACCAATCAAAAGACTCGTTACAAAACCAACCAGTTGTGACGTCATAGTTACATCCGGGTGAAATGAGACTTTAGTTGCTCGTTACCCACTACTCATATACCTAACCTGGGCTATTTTTATCAGGGTCTAATTCTAAATACTTATAAGGATGTCTTTGTATGATTATAGGTATAGGTTATCGACATCCAGACCATATGTAACTGATGGATCAGTTCATTCAAGATGACCGTAACCTATATTTCCAGATGAAATTTAATTATTTGCCATATTTTATGAATGATCATAGTCTGTCTCGCAAAATGTGTGTCGCTGCAGTAAAATATGTGCGCTGCGCTGCCTCTTGTTTCTCATTACCACCACATCTAGGTTAAACACCTAATTTGTCACTAACTGTTTGTTTGGCATTAACAGCTCGTTCGTCAATCAGGGACCTATTAAAACAATTACTCCGATGCCGATTAGTTCTTAATGCTTTAGCCAGTGTTGATTCTTTGTAATAAGGGTATTTATTTATCTCCACAGGAGGTGCTAGCTGTAGTTGGAGCCTATGCAGCTGTTGGAGTTGGATCTCTGGGACATAAATTATATAAATACATGACAAGGAAGGAAGGTGTGTATGTATGTCTTGAACATATATTTCTTGATCAATTGACCAGTTTGTTGTCAATCGTTGATCGGATGTCCTCATCTGCCGGCTCACGCGTGTCGAATCGAACGGTTGAATTGAGAGTGGATATGTTCCCAAACATTTACGTTATATATTTGAGGAAATGTTGAGCTTAAATAAATCAATTTCGTGTACATGAATCACAGTTTGAACATAGCTGATTTATAAAGATGATGATACCATGGATACATGGACTTGATTGTGATACTACCTCATTGTGTCGTCGTCAAAATGACATTATGACACCTTTTAATGATGCGTTTAATTAGTAGTTTAATGACCTTTCCAGCTGGAACTAGCCTATTGTCTCAGTTATTTTGCTTTGGTATGTGCGGCCTGCTTGGGTTAGACCATGTAGCCATAATTTCCAGAAGTTAATTCTGACTAGAAATGTCCAAAACATTGACGTTGTCGTTCCAGCTTTTGTTTTCATTTTGCTCCAGTAAAGGTTTTGTGGTATGAATCTGGATATAATCCAAATGGCAGCCATCAAGCACGACTAGTAATGAGGGTACGAGGAACTGCTAACATAGAGATTAAAGTTGTGAGACCAGAAGGACACGACCAGCCTATGATCGTAGAGGCAGTCTGCGTTTCCAACGCCTACTACGCTGTGAAAGAAGCCCTGGAGAGTATCCCAAGCATACATCGGAGTAAGTCTCCAATATATATATATCACGACTTCCAGGGAAATAATTTTTCGAGATGGTTTAAAAAAAAAGTCATATAACTTTCCCCTGATATACCTGTGGAGGCCGATAGAGTGACCTGAAACCAGAAAGTTATAGAAGGCTACCTAACACCCATATTTCAGGGAGAAGGAACCTTTTGTGGTAGGAAAGTAGTGGCAGATGGCAATGGGGTCTGTAAGACTGACCGCACACGAACTAATGTTCAAATCGAACGTCTGTTGGAAGCCGAAACTAATATCATTATTTATAAATAACATAAAATTTCGTGGATTTATTCCTAAATGACATAACCATTCTGCCGATAAGGCCATTGTTACATTCATTTTAGTTATATGGTAGGATCAGCAGGAGTAGTATAGTCTAAGCATTTAAACGCATATTGACCTACTTATTTGTTCCCCCGGGTAAAATTTAAGGGGGAACCCAGGTTAAAGTATAGGAAGCGCTCATGCACGCCTTTGACCTCTGTGGCGGCAGGTGGCGGTCACGTGGATGGTAAAAAAAGAAAATAATAAAAAACGGAACACGGACTCGTACAATATACAATATACGGGGAAATGCCTGTATGAGTATAGCTCCATACTGGCTATATGGGGGAAGGGATGGTCAATTTTTTGTGTGGGTGTTACTATGGGTTGTGGGGTCTCGTTTTTCTCGTCTCGCCGAGAAAAACACAATGGGAGAGGTCCCGGAGCGAATCGGTGAAATTTTTGGGAAAAGTCACCGAGGTCTGTATATAGGCTCATACTGGCTATATGGGTTGCTTGGATTTGTTTTTCACGTCTCGTCATTTAGGACACGATGGGAAGGGTTTCGGAGCGCAACGGTGAAATTTTTGGAAAAGTACCGGGTAGGGCTGTATATAGGCTCATATAGCTCCATACTGGCCATATGGAGGTATAGGTTCAACCTGGGAAATTCACACACGTTCATTGTGATATGGGTTGCTTGGATTTGTTTTTCACGTCTGTCATTTAGAACACGATGGGAAGGGTTTCGAAACGGAAGGGTGAAATTTTTGGAAAAAGTTCACCGAGGCCTGGGTAAGCCCATAGGCCTATACTGCATGGCTGTGGGGTATAGGCCCATACGGGGTGGACGTGTTGGGGTCTAGGTGAGCCCCTAATGATCCTGTGGTGTCGTGTGAGGTCTTATTTTGAAGCTCTCGTGGAGGAGCATCCGACTGGACTAATAGTTCGTCCGCTTTCAATATTCTGCGCAGTCTGGCCGTAGTATAGAAAGCAGGCATTTTGGGGGGTATGTGGGTGTGTGTTTGGGGTAGAGATGGACCACTATGGGTCCAAATGGGTCGTGGAAGGTGTCAACGTGAAGCTTGTGTGGGGTAGAGTCAGAATGGCGTGTTTTTAAGTGCAAGTCGCGTCAATCTGCGCATGCGCAGTTGGTTATAGTAAGTAAAGTGGCCATTTTGGGGCAGTGCAGGAAGGTATTTGGTGTAGAGATGGGCCATCCTTGGTCCGAATGCGTCCTGGGAGGTGTCATTTTGTAGCTCTCGGGGTGTAGACCCCGATTTGAGGGCTGTCCACGTCATCTGTGACGTCATCGGTGACGTCATTAGTACGAGTAGTGGCGAAAGTGGACATTTTGGGGCAGTGAAGGAAGGTATTTGGTGTAGAGATGGACCATCCTTGGTCCGAATGCGTCCTGGGAGGTGTCATCTTGCAGCTCTCGGGGTGTAGACAACGATTTGAGGGCTGTCCACAGCATCTGTGACGTCAGTGGTGACGTCATCAGTACGAGTAGTAGCGAAAGTGGGCATTTTGGAGCAGTGAAGGATGGTATTTGGTGTAGAGATGGACCATCCTTGGTCCGAATGCGTCGTGGGAGGTGTCATGTTGTAGCTCTCGGGGTGTAGACTCTGATTTGAGGGATGTTCACGTCATCAGTAGGAGTAGTAGCGAAAGCGGATATTTTGGGGCAGTGAAGGAAGGTATTTGGTGTAGAGATGGACCATCCTTGGTCCGAATGCGTCGTGTGAGGTGTCATCTTGTAGCAACGCCCGCCAACAGCAAGCTCAATGCTTCAACGCCCTGGTGAAATAGCTCAGAAGCTCTGATTTTCTAGATATTCCATGGAATTGTCACTAATTCTTCGAAATGCAGTGACGTCGGTCGTTACGCCTTAACAGACCGGAGAAGAACAACAACAACAACAAGGATGACACATGAGAGAACAACAAGAAGTTTTTTTTTTCAAAAAGTTTATTTTCCCCAATATTACATCATACTCACGCTGGGGGAGCCGCGTTGGGTATGTTTACAACTCAAGAAGACTCTTGTCCAATCAGAGGCCACCATTTGCATCTGTCATATTCGTTCCTGTCCGTTAGATGTATTCTTGTCCAATGAGAAGTCACCATTTCAGAAAGTTCCATCTTCGGCCATGAACCGTTTGTTCTAATCATCGTCAGGCAGGCCAGGATACCGCTGAGGCAACAGATCCTCAGATAGTTATTTGCGCATTCTGAGTATCTATCAGTGCATGGGTGAATGCATTCATCCGATGGGAAGGTTCCCTAATTTGGTCACGAAAAACGTGACATTGGTGACCCTCTCTACTATCCACTTGGTGTCGGGGCGCTGTTCATAGGCCCATCCCAAGACATCCAATGGGTCCACTTGGTCCAGCACGGGCTGTAGCGACGCCCGGCTAATGATGGTAAACGGTTGGTCAAATACCCGCCCGGATGTTACTGCTCGGGAAAAAGTATCGGACTTGGTCTGTCTCTTTATGCTGCAGTACATAACCAAACGCCAGATTTAATTTGAAGGACGTAGCTTGGTCATTGAAGATGGCTTCCACGTAGCTGCGTAGACGGGCGAGGCCAGTCAGTCGGAAATTGTAGATATCTTGAATAGGGCGATGACGGTGGAAACAGTGCCGTATCATGGGCCAATGGCGCCGATAGATGTCACTCACTGGATGGGCGTCCTGTAAGAGATCGCTGGGAACATCCACCGCATCTTCCAGAAAATGTTCGTTGTTGTCAGGCGTATGCCTGGGAACAGTAATGCTAGGGACCGGCTGGATATCTAGGCTCTTCTGAACTGTGGGTATAGGCGGGCTCTGCGTGATCGCATCACCAGTGGCATTCGTCTCCCCGGGCTCATCTTCACTACGTCTGACCCTCATGGGTGCCTCTTTAGTGGAAAGTTGTCGCTCATACCGTGGTGATGGACCATGAATCAAACGTTGGTGCTGTCTTAACTGACTGGGTCGTTTGAAGAGTTGACCACATTCATTACAGTGTTCCGTCGCGCCCTTGTGGAGTGTGCGTTCGTGGCGCAGTAAAGCATCTTCTCGATTAAATGACCGTGCGCAGGTTATACAAGTATGTCGTGCACCGTTGTGGATGGAGGACTCTTGTCGTCGCAAATCTTCTGGGCGAGTAAATGACTTCTGGCAAGGTGTGCAAGATAACATGTCGGCTGTGGATCTGGAAATGATGAATGCCGTAAAAATTCTGGCTCTTATAGGCCAACATAGAAGTACCCGGATGTACGCGCGGACGTCAGCGACAAGAACGCGGATGTACAAGAACCCGGATGTAAAAGTCCCGGATGTAATTCATTTCAGCCACTGGAAAATCTCCTCTCTCCTCGTGCAAAGATCACATCCGACCAAGGGTACACCTTCAAGGCAGGTCAGGCATCGCTGGCAATGGTAGCGGAGATCTCCGGGCTCTCCCCTGGTAGAGCTGTAACCCACACTGAAGAAATCATCAATCATTTCCATAGTTATGGGCGGGTATCTTTTTGTAACTCTTTTGCGGAGTCGAGCGGGAACCGGCACCTTTTCGTCAATCTTCAACGATTGCTCGTCTGCCTTGGAATTGGCTGGCTTTTCCATTTGATCGGGTCTGGTACAGGTTGTGAGAAATGTACATCTAACATGCGTGTTTCCGTATTTATAGTTAAGAGGCAAGGTGACCGTCCTATCGACCAAGCAGAAGCCATCATTTCAGAAAGTTTAATCTTCGTTCAGTGTAACCTGAACGTCTTCGGGCAATCCATGATACTGAAGCTCGAAGCTCTTACTTCTCTCATTCAACACTGAGATCAATCTCCTTCGGCTCTTCAATTTGAGGCGGCGAATCGACCTCCATGGTCAGATGCATTCCCATAGAAACTAAAATATCCGGTCTCGAGAGTGGCGAGCGTGATCCGTGTATAACATTTCGGTGACGTCTCAATTGACTAGGATGCTTAAAGACTATATCACAGTCCGCACATGTATGCATGGGTACTTCGTGGCGTGCACGTGTGTGACAACGCAAACTGTCCAGGCGATGAAAGCGCTTCGAGCAAGTTGTACAAGAGAACATATCGGCTGTGGATCTGGAAATGATTAATGCCGTAAAAATTTCGGCTCTTATAGGCCAACATAGAAGTACCCGGATGTTCTACAGTTAGGGATGTACAAGAACCCGGATGTACCCGGATGTAAAAGTCCCGGATGTAAAAGTGCCCGGATGTTCACGAATGTACCAGCATCCCAGACTTCTATCAGGCCCAGGTCCAGATGTCCTGCAGGTGAATAGTCAGTCATTGTGTGTGTGTATGCATGTGTGCGCCTGTGAGTATGCATCTGTGTGTGTAAGGTGTGTTCTGTATGTGTGTTCAGGCATGGCTGCGGGCGTGGTGCATGCGTGTATGCGTTCAGTATGCGTGAGTGCGTGTGTGCGTCTGTGTATGTATGTGCGTGTGTATGTGTGCGTGTGTGCTTGCGTGTGTGTGTACGCGTGCGTGTACTGGTGGCATGTGCGTGTGTGTTTCAGGTGGCATGGCAGGTGTGCACAGTGGGCATGTGTATGCATGTGCAGTATGTGGATGCAGCCTGTGGGAGAGGTCTGCATGCGCTCAGGTAGAGACTGTGTGCTTCCAGTATGCCAAACCAACAGAGAGCTGGCATATGTCATAGACAGAGGAGAGAAACAATCACATCAAAGACCAATATCATCTGTTGACTAATAATTTGCATATGGTGGTCACTGCTTCCTGTCTACGAAACCGACCTGACCCTGCGCCAACAATACCGGAAAAAATTGCGCGCAGGGGTCAAAGGTCAGTTCCGGTCACGTGAACGGAAGCGAAAGTGACCGCACAGGGGTCATATGCAAATTATTGAGGTCAACAGGTGTCCAAAACCCGGATGGAAGATGAGGACCCTGATGTAAAACCACAGTACCCGGTGAACGTGTTGATCTTTTTCTCTCATCTGTCTATATCATGACATATGCCGACACACACCTACAGACAGACGTATACACAAACACACATGCATACACACAGGCACACACACACGCACACACGCATACACATACACACAGACGCATACACACACACGCATGCACACAGACGCATACACACATACACACACGCAAGCACACACACAGACGCATACACACACAGACGCATACACACTTGCATACACACACACGCACACACACTTGCATACACACATACGCACGCATATACACCCACACGCATACGCACACACGCACACACACACGCACACATACACGCATGCACATGCATACACACACACACGCACGCATACACACACGCAGACACATAGACACAGACGCATACACACACACAGACACGCATACACACAGATGCACACACACGCATACACACCCACACGCACAGACACATACACTCGTACACATACACACGCAAGCACACACACACACACGCGTAGACACGCACACACACACACACAGAAGCATACACACATGCATACACACACACACACGCACACACAGCACTAGCAAGGACACACACGCACACACATGCATACACACACATGCATACACACACACGCACACACACACAGACGCACACACACACAGACGCACACACACACACACGCACGCATACACACACGCACACAGACACAGACACTTCTATGTTGACCTATAAGAGCCGGAATTTTTACGGCATTCATCATTTCCAGATCCACAGCCGATATGTTCTCTTGTACAACTTGCTCGAAGCGCTTTCATCGCCTGGACAGTTTGCGTTGTCACACACGTGCACGCCACGAAGTACCCATGCATACATGTGCGGACTGTGATATAGTCTTTAAGCATCCTAGTCAATTGAGACGTCACCGAAATGTCATACACGGATCACGCTCGCCACTCTCGAGACCGGATATTTTACATTTTTTTATGTACTGCAGCATAAGGAGACAGACCAAGTCCGATACTTTTACCCGAGCAGTAACATCCAGGTATTTGACCAACCGTTTACCATCATTAACCGGGCGTCGCAACAGCCCGTGCTGGACCAAGTGGACCAATTGGATGTCTTGGGATGGGCCTATGAACAGCGCCCCAACACCAAGTGGATAGTAGAGAGGGTCACCAATGTCACGTTTTTCGTGACCAAATTAGGGAATCTTCGCCTCGGATGAATGCATTCACCCATGCACTGATAGATACTCAGAATGCGCAAACAACTATCTGAGGATCTGTTGCCTCAGCGATATCCTGGCCTGCCTGACGATGATTAGAACAAACGGTTCATGGCCGAAGATGGAACTTTCTGAAATGGTGACTTCTCATTGGACAAGAATACATCTAACGGACAGGAACGAATATGACAGATGCAAATGGTGGCCTCTGATTGGACAAGAGTTTTCTTGAGTTGTAAACATACCCAACGCAGCTCCCCCAGCGTGGGTATGATGTAATATTGGGGAAAATAAACTTTTTGAAAAAAAAAACTTCTTGTTGTTGTTGTTCTCTCATGTGTCATCCTTGTTGTTGTTGTTGTTCTTCTCCGGTCTGTTAAGGCGTAACGACGGACGTCACTGCATTTCGAAGAATTAGTGACAATTCCATGGAATATCTAGAAAATCAGAGCTTCTGAGCTATTTCACCAGGGCGTTGAAGCATTGAGCTTGCTGTTGGCGGGCGTTGCTACAAGATGACACCTCACACGACGCATTCGGACCAAGGATGGTCACCAATGACGTCACAGATGACGTGAACATCCCTCAAATCAGAGTCTACACCCCGAGAGCTACAACATGACACCTCCCACGACGCATTCGGACCAAGGATGGTCCATCTCTACACCAAATACCATCCTTCACTGCTCCAAAATGCCCACTTTCGCTACTACTCGTACTGATGACGTCACCACTGACGTCACAGATGCCGTGGACAGCCCTCAAATCGGGGTTTACACCCCGAGAGCTACAAAATGACACCTCCCAGGACGCATTCGGACCAAGGATGGCCCATCTCTACACCAAATACCTTCCTGCACTGCCCCAAAATGACCACTTTACTTACTACAACCAACTGCGCATGCGCAGATTGACGCGACTTGCACTTAAAAACACGCCATTCTGACTCTACCCCACACAAGCTTCACTTTGGCACCTTCCACGACCCATTCGGACCCATAGCGGTCCATCTCTACCCCAAACACACACCCACATACCCCCCAAAATGCCTGCTTTCTATACTACGGCCAGACTGCGCATGCGCAGAATATTGAAAACGGACGAACTATTAGTCCAGTCGGATGCTCCTCCACGAGAGCTTCAAAATAAGACCTCACACGACACCATAGGATCATTAGGGGATCACCTAGACCCCAACACGTCCACCCCGTATGGGCCTATACCCCATAGCCATGCAGTATAGGCCTATGGGCTTACCCAGGCCTCGGTGAACTTTTTCCAAAAATTTCACCGTTCCGTTTCGAAACCCTTCCCATCGTGTTCTAAATGACGAGACGTGAAAAACAAATCCAAGCAACCCATATCACAATGAACGTGTGTGAATTTCCCAGGTTGAACCTATACCTCCATATGGCCAGTATGGAGCTATATGAGCCTATATACAGGCCTACCCGGTACTTTTCGAAAAATTTCACCGTTTCGCTTCGAAACCCTTCCCATCGTGTTCTAAATGACGAGACGTGAAAAACAAATCCAAGCAACCCATCTCACAATGAACGTGTGTGAATTTCCCAGGTTGAACCTATACCCCCATATAGCCAGTATGGGACTATATGGGCTATATGGTACTTTTCCAAAAATTTCACCGTTGCGCTCCGAAACCCTTCCCATCGTGTTCTAAATGACGAGACGTGAAAAACAAATCCAAGCAACCCATATCTCAATGAACGTGTGTGAATTTCCCAGGTTGAACCTATACCCCCATATAGCCAGTATAGGACTACATGGGGCTATATACAGACCTCGGTGACTTTTCCCAAAAATTTCACCGATTCGCTCCGGGACCTCTCCCATTGTGTTTTTCTCGGCGAGACGAGAAAAACGAGACCCCACAACCCATAGTAACACCCACAAAAAAAGTTGACCACCCCTCCCCCCCATATAGCCAGTATGAGCCTATATACAGACCTCGGTGACTTTTCTCAAAAATTTCACCGATTCGCTCCGGGACCTCTCCCATTGTGTTTTTCTCGGCGAGACGAGAAAAACGAGACCCCACAACCCATAGTAACACCCACAAAAAAAATTGACCACCCCTCCCCCCATATAGCCAGTATGAGCCTATATACAGACCTCGTTGACTTTCCCCAAAAATTTCACCGATTCGCTCCAAGACCTCTCCCATTGTGTTTTTCTCGGCGAGACGACAACAACGAAACCCCACAACCCATAGTAACACCCACAAAAAAAAATTGACCATCCCCCCCCCATATATCCAGTATGGAGCTATACTCATACAGGAACAAACGTGTTCCGTTTTTTATTATTTTTTTTTTTTTACATCCACGTGACCGCCACCTGACCGCCACCTGACCGCCACCTGCCTCCACAGAGGTCAAAGGCGTGCATGAGCGCTTCCTATACTTTAACCTGGGTTCCCCCTTAAATTTTACCCGGGGGAACAAATAAGTAGGTGAATATGCGTTTAAATGCTTAGACTATACTACTATCATCAGTTTATGGCTACTCTAGTCAGTTTACCTCCACAGCCTGGGTTGATATATCTGAATATGTAACGTGCGACACAATCATAATGTAGTCAACAATCCTGCCAAACTTTACGTTGACGATAGTAGTAATGTAAGGACGGCACAAGTTAACTTTTCCAGGGAGGTAACTCTTGGTTCCTTTTTTCCACCAGGGGGCGCCACCAGGCCCCTATGACGTCACTTCCGGTCTGGGTGAATGGAGCGTGACCAGTGAACATGATAGGATATGTACTGACCTGTCTGTGGGTTTTTCCACAATGTTGCTCATCTCCGTGTCTTTTCGGTCACCTCCGTGTCTCGTCGGTCACCTCCGTGTCTTTTCGGTCAGGTCCGTGATTCGGGTACGTCCGTGTCTTTTCGATTACCCCTACAATAGGGGTCTGTATTATACAATATACAGGCCTGTATGGGGTATGGGGATGGTCATTTTTGAACATGATAGGACATATACTGAGCTGTCTGTGGGGTTTTCCCGCCAGAATTTCGCTGTCGTCTGCTTGGGCTGGGGGTTGTCACGTGCCGAACACCTGGCTCCCCGAATTGCAACATTGTTGCCCGTTCGCTACAATGTTGCGGCATCGTGAACACCTGGTCTGGTGCATATGTGTCTGCGTGAGTGAGTTCACGTGCCGAACACCTGGCTCCCCGAATTGCAACAATGTTGCACGTTCGCTACAATGTTGCGGCGACCGTGAACACCTGGTCTGGCGTCTGCGTGAGTGAGCTCACGTGCCGAACACCTGGCTCCCCGAGATCAAGACATGTCCAGACTTGTTCTGGGTTGTACAGTTCTGCCATGCAGAGGACGGGTACTAGGAATGCATATTAAATCTGTAGACAAAGTGTATGTAAATAGACGTTTTGGGGTCTAGGTGGGCCGCTAGTGGGTCGATGGAGTCGTTTGAGGTATCAATGTGAAGCATTCGTGAAGGAGCATCCGATGGGCTGGGTTCCAGGGGATCCAGGAGCGCCCCCGGCGCTGTAATCTTTGTTGTTGTTGCTCTCTTTTTGCACTAACCAATCAGAATAGTACGTATCACGGACTACACCCGTAGAGCTACGTATAGGCGCGCATGTGTGACATGGTCTATAAAACACGTGCCTCTGGATCCCACACCTTCATTTCTACGGTTGCAGAGCCATGACGGAGATCCAGCCCTATGCGACTCGCATTTTACAGCATGCCGCCGTGGTTAATTCACTCACGGGTTACCGAGCAGTGGTTCGGTCCATGTTTGCAGATGGCGACAACAACGAGGGGCGACGCCGGATCCTGAAAGAGTTCACAGAAGCGGTCCTCGACAGAGGGCACACGATGGAGAGGTGTGCCATCATTCACCACTACTTGACTATGACAGCCATCCTTGATGCTCGGGCTATGGACCACGAGCGCTCACGCCGGAACCAGCGACTGCTGGTTGGCCTCACAATAGTCTTTGCCCTATTGACCCTGGCGCTGTGGCATTGACAGTTGGACCTCACCATAAATACGAAAGACAGTCAGAGTGTGTGTCATTCACCGTTCGTCATTGGGTCAAGCATGTCACCTGTCCTACGAGCCATCCTTCCCCTTACACCCCGGGTGAGGTTACACGTCTATGAAGATAGTCACCCTCGTGGAAGACCGTGGAGATGTTTGCTGGTCGCGCGCTGATACCGTATCGAATACGGTTACGCTACACCGTGACGGCTGGACCAAATTTAAACGGGTGTTGAGCGGTGAGCTCGACGGAAACCTCATCCACATAGACAATGCCATCTACGTATGCCGTGGACCCTTCTTCCTACGCCTGGGCCGTTACTAAGACCCTACGCGAGGCTTCACCCTAGACCCCGATCTGTGGACAGCCTTCGAGAAAGTGGTGCCTATTGTGGACCAGCTGTTTACACCGGACGAGCGGTCAGCTGTTCAGTTGGAGTGGGCTCGTGCCCTGAGTGAAGCGGCGGCAGAACCCAATGAACAAATTACCAAACCTAGCAATGAAGCGGAGGCAGACGATGATGCCATTGATTATCCGACTAGACTCAGTCAGCCCAGTGACATGACCACCCGATCCTTTGATCTCACGGGGTTCTCCCTATAAATACGAGAGACAGTCAAATCTTGTACCATTCACGTAACCATTCACGTAGTGACCATGACGGAGCATATCTCAGCTTGACCCCCGAGGTCTTCCTGCACGTTTATGCGGATACGGTCGATATCATGGAGGCGGTGCGAGACATCTGTGATGCGGACCTTACACAACCGTGCCCGGCTCACATTCGTCTGTCCCGAGAGGGCTGGACCAGATTCAAACGGGTGTTGTCTGGTGAACTGGACGGCGACCTCATCCACTTGTGCCACGTTGTGTACATCCGACGCGGCCCCTTCTCTGCTCAATTGGCTCGGCTAGATGGGGGTACAGTCCATTTTACCCTTCACCCTGATCTATGGTCTGCATTGGAAGATGCCGTGGTAGATGTGGATCAAGTGCTTGCGTAGGAAGACCGGTCATCAGACGAGTTGGACTGGTCATTTACCATGGACAATGTGCTGGCAGAAGCCAACGAAGAAAATCAGAAAGAAACTCCGGCCCAAGATATACCCGTTATAAATAAACGATAGAGCCAGGGTCCATCATCATTTGTCACCATGAAGAGCTGGGAGAAGGTGTTGGATAACTTATACTACAGTCCCGACAGTCCGGCGGCCTATAGTGCATTGACGGCTCTCTATCGAGCGGCCAAACCCCAAGGGATACAACGTGCTCAAGTCCGAGATTGGTTAAGAAAACAAGACACCTATACCTTACATCGAGCTGCCCGTCGCCATTTTCTACGGAACCGGGTCATCGTAGGAGGACTAGATGCCCAATGGCAAGCGGATTTGGTCGATATGAGCGCCTTTGCCAAACACAACGATGGGAATCGGTATATCTTGACGTGCATCGATATCCTGTCGAAGTATGCGTGGGTGGTACCCATCCGGACGAAAACGGGGGCGAATCTCATAGCGGCGTTCAAGGACATCTTCAAGACCGGGCGCAAACCCATGTATTTGCAAACCGACGAAGGCACGGAATTCCTCAACAGACCGTTCCAACAGTTTCTGAAAGCCCAGAAGGTGTTTTTCTTCCATACGTACAACGAGACCAAGGCTTCCGTGTGGAAAGGTTCAACAGGACATTCAAAGGCCGCATGTATAAATATTTCACCTATAAGAATACAAGGCGGTACATCGATGTTCTCCCGAAACTTGTGAGTGGATACAATCGAACCTATCACCGGAGTATAGAGAGAGCCCCCATTACCGTGACCCAACGCAATGAAGCCCAAGTCCGGCGTATCTTGTACCCGAGACAATCGCAGCGAACGACGAAGGAGGTGTACAAGGTCGGGGACCCTGTACGGATCAGTAAAGTCAAAGGTCAATTTGAGAAAAGTTACTTGCCCAACTGGAGCGATGAGCACTTCCTGGTTAAACGGCGCGTACCCCGACAGCAGCGAGTCTATGAACTGGAAGATCTTCAAGAGGAACCGTTGCTAGGCACGTTTTACGAGACGGAACTACTGCCTGTCGTAAAAACACAGCAAGACTACTACACGGTGGAACAGATTTTGAAAACGAAACGTCGGCGTGGCAAACTGTTTCATTTCGTCAAATGGCAAGGCTGGTCCAGTTCCTTCAATTCCTGAGTGGCGGCCAACCAGGTGAAACGACTATAAAGCCAGACACCACTACCGTCATCCTTACGGACCGGCATCTTTCCCGGAGAGGCCCACCACGTGTACATGCAAAAATAATGTAAACACACCCACAGTGGCTCCCCCAGCTGGAGTGTGTGTGTTTGATGAGGAAGATAATAAAAAGAATTAATACCACAGCATGGTTGACTTTGTCTCTGTTCTCTGAGGTAGATAAAAAGGGCAGAGTTGTGGGTTCTGGCATTAGTTGTACATGATGTCTGCGCGAGTACGGAAGCACGCCCCGACGCTCCGTGTATTGAAGACGGCCCCACCCGAGTTGGTCCGAACCATTGTACGCTGTCTGTGCGAGATCGGGTACAACCTGTTAAAAGGCAACGTACCGCTGACTCCGGCTCAGAAGACCAAGTTGACCAAGCATAAGACAGGTCTCCGAACCTTAGTCCAGAAGCGAGTCTCTCAAACACAAAAGAAAAAGGTGTTACAGAAAGGCGGCTTTCTCGGGGCCATCTTGGCACCGTTGGCCGCTTCCGTGTTGGGTCCAGTATTGGGTGGACTCTTCGGCCGACAATGAACCACACGAAAAAAATGGTCCTCGTCGAACCACGGCTCCTTCAAAACCTCCAATCGCCCTACCCTGTCCCACCTACGGTGAAGACCACAAACACCCTCGATGAAGAGATGCAACAGATCTTACAAAGACCGGGGTTAAGCGACAGTGAGAAAGTACAACGGTACAATGAGACGCTTCAACGGTACATGACGTTCATGGACCAACACAAAACACTCTCTACCCCACCACCACCACCACCACCACCACGCGACACACCGCCGACCTCAACACCGCTCCAACAGCCGCCATTACCAGGGGTACCACCCACAGCCCCACAGTGGGTGGAAGACGAAATCTTGAAGAGTGTACCTGCATCGTTCAAGAAACAAGCTGGCCTGGTATTACAACGGATGAAACAGAATCCTAACATGACTTGGAATGATAAAGGCGAACTACTGGTACAGAATCAGGTGGTCCCCGGAACCCACATGACGGATTTAGTGAATGACCTGATGCGTAAACGCAGGTCGCACACGGATCCTCGAGGATGGGCGGTCTTCGCTCAAGGCTTGAAAGACATGCATGTACCGCAGGAATTGGTGGGGAACCCCGAGCGCTGGGCCTGGATGCAGCGAACCCAGCAATCGCCGAGTGGCCCACTACCTTCTTGGGAATCCGAGTGGGAACCGGAGTCACCCACCCAAAACACCACCACAACGGGCACCTTCTTTTCACACCTTTAAAAAGCCACCCCTGATCAAGACACCCCACATCTCCAGAGCCGTGACACGTAGCAAGTCACCGCGACGAACACGACGCCGGACACAACCGCCCAAGGCCTGGAACACCTATTAAAACCAACAGCGGCAGCAGGACAGCTCAGTCGCCATGTTTTACCTCACCCTACCCAGTAGCAGTTCGCTGGATGTGTTTCCTGACAACACCTTGGCCAAGTACGTGACCCAGTTACCGCAACCGTTGCATTTACCTGGGCGCTGGGAATGTGGCCTCGTGGATATTCAATACCCTTACTCGTGGTACAACGTGCGAGCCAATGAAGTCTGGTACGAGGTGACATACGAAGGAAAAGACACCCGACTCACCCTCCCCGAAGGCCAATACGATACTCTCAAGGAGTTCATGGGTGGGCTGTCAAGACTGTTGCATTATAAGGCTCTACGGGAGGTCACGAATGTTTCAAAACTCATCAAAACCTATTCCTTCAAGAATCACGTGGACTTCGATTACAACGCACACAACGACAAGGCACAGCTCGTCGTCTCTGCCAACGTGAGTGTCGTACTGAGTCCTATCCTACAGCAAATGCTGGGCTTCGATCTACAGACGTTCGCTGGTCCCACCGCCCACCAAGGCGAGATCCCGATGGATATGAAGTCGGGTATGTACGGACTCTACGTCTACTCGGACGTGGTGGACAGCCACATCGTGGGCGATATCAACACACCTCTGTTACGGGTGGTGCCCATTAAAAAGACGTATGGAGATCAAGTCACCCACAGTTTCACCCACATGCTCTACCTACCCGTACGACAAACCGACATCAACACTATCACGGTGGATATAAGAGATCACACGGGACGACCGGTGGCATTAGAACGCGGGAAAGTGGTGCTGACTTCCGGTCTTTAGTGGTGCACGTATGCAACGAGGACATGGACTGGGGAACACACTCGGGAGCATCGTCAAAACGTTTCTGCCCTTGGTGACGCGTGGGGTGAAAGCAATCGGCAAACAAGCGGTACGCAGTGGACTGCAAGTCGCCGGTGATGTCTTGGGGGGTACGGCACCCGAAGAAGCCTTAACACGGCGGGCCAAAGTAGCAGGAGGCGTTTTAGTGGCCAAAGCACAACGCACCGTAGGGAATAAAAGGCCTGCACCACCGAGACCACGCACCAGTCGACGACCGACCCAGCGAAGACGCACATCGAAGACCCAGGATATCTTTTCTTAAAACATGTCCTTGATCCACGCAGAGTCCTGCCCCTCCACCAACAGTGAATTTGATTTGTGGACCGTTCCGCCCACACAGACCAGTGCCGAACAAGGATTATGGGTGGAGCATCTCCCGCTCTCCAGCATCAACGAAACAGGGCCCATCGAGTTCACCATCAGTAATGCGGATACGGCCTATGTGGATTTAGCCCATACATACTTGTATGTGAAAGCCAAGATCGTCAATGGAGATGGCTCCAGAATCGTCGACCAAGCAACGGTGGGCCCGAGGAATCTCTGGCTGCACTCGATGTTTCAACAGGGGGATATATTTCTCAGCGACAAACTCATCAGTGACTCGACCAACACGTACCCCTATCGAGCCTACATCGAGACGCTGTTATCGCATGGACGAGAGGCTAAAAAATCTCAACTGACAGCCGCTTTATTCTACCAGGACACAGCCGAGCACATGGGCGTAGAGAACGACAATGTGGGATATAACAAACGGAAGGCTTTGACCGCCGAACGGCGTCTCGGTGGATCTCATGGGTCGACTGCACGCAGACATCTTCATGCAAGACCGGTACCTCTTGAACAAGATCCTCATCAAAATCCGACTGATACGGGCGCCTCCGACCTTCGCCTTGATGGCCACTAACGTAGACGGGCATGCATCTCACTATAAGATTGTCATCCAAGACGCAGTCCTGTATGTCCGAAAAGTGAAACCGAATCCAGCCGTTCAATTGGGACACCTCAAAGCCTTGGAAACAAAACCAGCCCAGTACCCTATCCGACGTGTGCAAACCAAAATGTTCTCTGTGTCTGCTGGAAATATGAGCGCCAACAAAGAAAACCTGTTCCTGGGGGAACTACCCAAGCCATTGATCCTGGCCTGTGTGGAAAATACCAGTTTCAGCGGAGCCTACCCAGAGAACCCGTTTGAGTTTAAACATTTCGGCATCAATTTTGTGACCCTGCATGTGGATGGACAACAGGTCCCAGCCACGGCCTTAACACCGAACTTTGGGCGCGCCAATTTCTTTCGAGCCTATCAGAACCTGTTTACAGCCACCGGTCAAATCAACCAGGACGAAGGGAATACGATCAGTCGGGAGGACTACGCGAACGGATACACGTTGTTCTGTTTCGATCTGACCCCCACCTTAGAGAACGACCATCAGCTGGCCCTCGCCAAGCAAGGCAATTTACGGTTGGAAATCCACTTTGCACGAGCCCTCCGGAGCACCGTCAATGTGATCTGCTACGCCTAGTTTGACAACATCAATTAAGTGGACAAGGCGCGCAACGTCCTGTGTGACTTCTCCACCTAACATGGATACAGACCAGATAACCACCGTGCTGGAGAATGACCCAGAGACACGTATGGTCTTTCAAGGGGTGTTCGCCCGAGATGTGTTCCCATTAGACCATATGTATCCTGCTGCTTACGTTCTCAACACGGAGCCGATGGATCGGCCCGGTGAACATTGGGTGGGCGTGTACTTGACAGAACAGCAGGGCGAATACTTTGACCCGTACGGCCTGCCACACCTCCATCCCTATGTAACAGACTTCATGGATCAAGGCACAGAGACGTGGTGTTGGAACAGTCAAACGTTGCAAAGCCTGACCAGCAACGTGTGCGGACAATATTGCTTGTTTTACCTGTACCATCGATGCCGGGGAAGAACCTTATCTACCATCGTACAGATGTTTGACGAGTACCCCAAGGCCGAGGACCGCGATGTACTCTTATATGACTGGGCCGCCCATCATTTCAATGTACAAGCCCCGTTCTGGGCTTAAGTTCTTCCAATGGTCAAGCCCCCTGTTCTGGGCTTCAGTTTTCACGTGGTTGTTCTCACGTTGTTGTTGTTGAACAAAAAAGCAAAATGAGATCTCACCCGAAAAACCCTGTCTTGCGTGTTTTCTATATGAGCATAATGAATGAAGGCTATAACAGACATGTGGGGATTCGGTGAAACTGGCTTCGAACACCGTGGAGAATGTAGCCCATCAGTGGCCTAGGATAATCCGAAATTCACCCGCGCAGGCGTGCGGCAGGATAAGGCGCACGCGCGCGCTGCGGCCGGAGTAACCAGCACGCGCGCGCGCTGCGGCCGGATAACCCGCGCGCGCTGCGGTTGGTAACGGCCCAGGCGTGGGAAGAAGGGTCCACGGTATACGTAGATGGCATTGTCTATGTGGATGAGGTTTCCGTCGAGCTCACCGCTCAACACCCGTTTAAATTTGGCCCAGCCGTCACGGTGTAGCGTAACCGTATTCGATACGGTCTCAGCGCGCGACCAGCAAACATCTCCACGGTCTTCCACGAGGGTGACTTTATCTTCATAGACGTGTAACCCCACCCGGGGTGTAAGGGGAAGGATGGCTCGTAGGACAGGTGACATGCTTGACCCAATGACGAACGGTGAATGACACACACTCTGACTGTCTTTCGTATTTATGGTGAGGTCCAACTGTCGATGTCAGCGCCAGGGTCAATAGGGCAAAGACTATTGTGATGCCAACCAGCCGTCGCTGGTTCCGGCGTGAGCGCTCGTGGTCCATAGCCCGAGCATCAAGGATGGCTGTCATAGTCCAGTAGTGGTGAGTGATGGCACACCTCTCCATCGTGTGCACTCTGTCGAAGACCGCTTCTGTGAATTCTTTCAGGATCTGGCGTCGCCCCTCGTTGTCGTCGCCATCTGCAAACATGGACCGAACCACTGCTCGGTAACCCGTGAGTGAATTAACCACGGTGGCATGCTGTAAAATGAGAGTCGCATAGGGCTGGATCTCCGTCATGGCTCTGCAACCGTAGAAATGAAGGTGTGGGATCCAGAGGGACGTGTTTTATAGACCATGTCACACATGCGCGCCTATACGTAGCTCTACGGGTGTAGTCCGTGATACGTACTATTCTGATTGGTTAGTGCAAAAAGAGAGCAACAACAACAAAGATTACAGCGCCGGAGGCGCCCCTGGGTCCCCTGGAAAATCTTCTCCACGTGTCATGGTATAGCTCCTGTGCCCTAAAAATTCCCACTTTTATACACCTACATAGAAGTACCCGGATGTAGGCGCGGACGTAGGCGAAAGCATTCTAGTACCCGGATGTAGGCGCAGACGTAAGCGAAATTCTAGTACCCGTTCATTGGTTCTTTTATCGATCGCTCATTGGCTCTTTTTCTCGACCGCTGATTGGTCCAAATGGACCTGCCCATCCTTCCCAGGTTAATTTACAATCCCCTTTTTGTGTTCACGCTCTGTATATCGATGCCGGAACATTGTTGCCGAACATTGCCGAAAGAGAGACCTTTCGACCGGGATGTGACCTTTGACCTTTTGACCCGACATTTACCCGCGCACTTCCGGTGATGCCGCGCACTTTCGGATAACCCCCGCGCGCGCGCTGCGGCCGGGGCGGGGCGGGCCGGGGAAAACACGGATGTTGAACATCCGGACCCTACGTCTAAGGGGAACATTGGAACTCTTCTGTGTTCGAAGGTAGTTAGTGGAACCCGGAAGTGAGGTCTGTGCGCAGAACCCACACCACCAAACCACAACCATGGACCCATAGTGGTGGGTTAAAACACACCCCCACGCATCCCCAAATTGCCTGCTTTCTATACTACGACCAGACTGCGCATGCGCAGACCATTGAACACGGATGAACCAGCAGTCCAATCGGATGCTCCTCCACGAGAGCTTCAACATAAGACCGCATACGACTCCATCGGACCCATTGTGACCCATGTCGGCGCCAAAATGTCTATTTCCCTATACTTTCTCTACTGCGCATGCGCAGAATGACGTCAGTTCCACGTCACACCCAGCCCGTTGGATACTCCCTCACGTATGCTTTACATTGATACATCGCTCGATCCAATCGGCCCAATAGTGGCCCACCTAAACCCCAACACGTCTATTTCTATACTACGGCCAGACTGCGCATGCGCAGACTATTTACAACGAACGACACACTAGCCCAGGCGGATGCTCCCTCACGACAGCTTCAAAATAAGACCTCATACGACACCATAGGATCATTAGGGGTTCACCTAAACCCTAAAACGTCTATTTCCACACCCTTTTCCCAGAATTCCCTGTCTGCGCATGCGCAGAATGTTGACAACAGCCGAGACACTAGTCCAATCGGATGCCCCCTCACATAGGCTTCACATTGATACCTCACTCAACTCCATCGGCTCATTAGTGGCTCACCTAGATCCCAAAACGTCTATTTTCATACCCTTTGTCTATTGCACATGCGCAGAATGACGATATTCCGACCCCACATCCACCCAGTGGGATGTCCCCTCACATAGGCTTCACATTCATACCTCACTCGACCCCATCGGTCCATTAGTGGCCCACCTAGACCCCAAAACGGCTATTTCGATACCCTTTGTCTACCGCGCATGCGCAGAATGACGATATTTCAATCCCACACCCAGCCCGTCGGATGCGCCTTCACGAATGCTTCACATTGATACCCCATACGACTCCATCGACCCACTAGTGACCCACCTAGACCCCAAAACGTCTATTTCCATACACTTTGTCTATAGATTTAATATGCATTCCTAGTATCCGTCCTCTGCATGGCAGAACTGTACAACCCAGAACAAGTCTGGACATGCCTTGATCTCGGGGAGCCAGGTGTTCGGCACGTGAGCTCACTCACGCAGATGCCAGACCAGGTGTTCACGGTCGCCGCAACATTGTAGCGAACGTGCAACATTGTCGCAATTCGGGGAGCCGGGTGTTCGGCTCGTGAACTCACTCACGCAGACACATATGCACCAGACCAGGTGTTCACGATGCCGCAACATTGTAGCGAACGTGCAATTCGGGGAGCCAGGTGTTCGGCACGTGACAACCCCCAGCCCAAGCAGACGACAGCGAAATTCTGGCGGGAAAACCCCACAGACAGCTCAGTACATGTCCTATCATGTTCAAAAATGACCATCCCCATACCCCATACAGGCCTGTATATTGTATAATACAGACCCCTCTTGTAGGGGTAATCGAAAAGACACGGACGTACCCGAATCACGGACCTGACCGAAAAGACACGGAGGTGACCGAAGAGACACGGAGGTGACCGAAAAGACACGGAGGTGAGCGACATTGTGGAAATACCCACAGACAGGTCAGTATATATCCTATCATGTTCACAGGTCACGCTCCATTCACCCAGACCGGAAGTGACGTCATAGGGGCCTGGTGGCGCCCCCTGGCGGAAAAACGGAACCAAGAGTTACCTCCCTGGAAAAGTTAACTTGTGCCGTCCTTACATTACTACTGACGATGAGGTCCACTTCAGTCTTGTATTTTCAAATGAAAAAAATTGTCTCCAAAGCTGAACTGTCCCGGGATTATCATGTGACTTGAGCGTGACTGAGATATATTATACTGTATATAATGTCTTGAAACTTCATTTGAATTAAAGAAAACCTGTCAGTGATAAGGATATTACAAAACGAGCACCACGGTGTTTTGCCGCCACCATCGAAAACTGTTGACCGCCTCTCTCTTGCAGGAAATTAGTTTTTAATTGTAATAGTATGCCTGTTTGGAAATGGTGCTAAATGTCTCCCGAAAAAAGGTCTTTCGATTTTGGACTCGGAAATTCTTTTGTGGGCGACGAGCGAATGCTGACTGTTGGATGTGACGCATATAACTAGACAGGTAAAGACATACTGTCCCGTAGCTGCTCGACGGGGATATATCTTCCATGATCACTGGTCAAGTTTATCTACAAATGTACATATCCAATAACAAATATCTGTTTATATGTGTATAACCATCCCTTTGCTTACCGCTATAAGAAATAAGTGGAGTACGCGGAAATACATAGTGGATCAAATTACAAATGGAGGAATTAGAAAAAATATGTGATTTTTGGTGGGAGCAACAGTGGTTATCATAGCAACTGAGTTGTTGAGACTAAAAAGTCCCGACAGTCAATATCGGATAGTAGTATAGAAAGGCTATTTAAACCCCCATTTTGCCGGGGGAGATAACTCTTGCATCCGCCAGGGGGCGCTGTTTCCATGTTATAGTATAGGAAGCGCCCCCTGGCGGCCTTTGACCTCTGGGTATATGTAAAAACATCTCCCGGAAATAAAAAACGGAACACGGACTCTAGGCCGGTATAGATGGCTGGGTGCATGTAAAATTTCTCCGGAAAAGAGCGGAACACGGACTTAAACTCTAAAACTCCTATCAATCCTATCCCATAGGGGTAATATTGGTCCCCGGGCTTATCGGGGCCTGCCTATCCAGTCAATCGGGTGTTTTCACAGAAAATAAAATAAATAAATAAAATGCGGAATACGGACTCGTACAATATACAATATACGGGAAAATGCCTGTATGAGTGGGGGGGGGGCGGTGGTCATATTTATTTTGGATTTTACAATGGGTTGTGGGGTCTCATTTTTCACGTCTCGTCAAGAAAATCACAATGGGAAGGGTCTCGGAGCGAAACGGGGAAATTTTTGGAAAAGTATCTGGTAGGTCTGTATATAGGCCCATATAGTCCCATACTGGCTATGGGGGTATAGGTCCATCCTGGGAAATTCACACACATTCATTGTGATATGGGTTGTTTGGTCTTGTTTTTCTCGTCTCACCATTTAGAACACGATGGGAAGGGTTTCGAAGCGAAGCGGTGAAATTTTTGGAAAAAGTTCATCGAGGCCTGGGTAGGCCCATATAGCTCCATACTGGCTATGCGGTATAGGTCCAACCTGGAAAATTCACACCGTAGTAGTATATAAAGTTGAAATTGGAGCCCATTTTGCCGCAGATGGCCGCCAGGGAGCGCCACACCGGTCACGTGACCGGAAGTGACCTTTGACCCAGGCTTCCGGTCACGTGACCGGAAGTTGCAGCGCCTGGGGTCAAAGGTCATTTCCGGTCACGTGACCGTCACCGGAAGTGACGTCACGAGACAGGTGGCGCCCCCTGGCGGCCATCTGCGGCAAAATAGGCTCCAATTTCCCCTTTTACAATAGCGGATATTAATAATGGTGCAACAAAAAAGGCACTGGTGGCGCCCCTGGCGGACATCTTTGGCGCCCCCTGGCGGCCATCTGCGGAGAAATAGGCTCCAATTTCCCTTTTTACAATAGCGGATATTAATAATGGTGCAACAAAGAAGTGTCGGAAGTAGGTCAATAAGGGTCCGCATCCCCTTGTACAAAGCGAATATTAATAATGGTGCACAGGGGTTCACTTCCGGGGTCCCCTGACAGCCCGAAGTTATCTCCCCCTAGTTCCAGTTTTTGCCACCAGGGGCAACAAGGCACATGGGCCATAAATACGAGGGTCAGTCATCAGTACGAGCCAATTAGCTCTTTTCAAATGGTTAACTACGGTATACAAAAGAAACAAAACTCACAATGTTGGATGAAAAAACACATTTTATAACAGAGAACACAACATATATACAACAGTTATTCCCCTTATTATAACATTTTGAAATGGAGTGAGGAGGAGGAGGAGTGAGGAGGAGGAGTGAGAAGGAGGAGGAGGAGTGAGGAGGAGAAGGAGGAGTGAGGAGGAGAAGGAGGAGGAGGAGGAGGAGGAGGAGGAAGAGGAGGAGAAGTAAAAGTGAGGAGAAGGTGGAGGAGGAGGAGGAAGAGGAGGAGTAAGAGTGAGGAGGAGGAGGAGTAGGAGGAGGAGGAGATGGAGGAGGACGAGGAGGAGGAGGAAACGGACGTCACACCCCTCCCGTCGGATGCTCCCTCACGGCTGCTTTACCATGATACCTCACTCGATACAATCGGCCCACCTCAACCTCAAAACGTCTATTTCCATAATACGGCCTGTCTGCGCATGCGCAGAATATTGAAAACAAACAACACACTAGTCCATTCGGATGCTCCTCCATGTATGCTTTACATCGATACCTCACTCGACCCAATCGGCCCAATAGGGGCTCACCAAAATGTTCACCCAGTATAAACCTACGCACTGAACAAGTATGGACCTTCCCGGTACTTTTCGAAAAATTTCATAGCTTTTCCCATCGTGTTCTACATGGTGAGACGAAGAACCCCACAACCCATAGTAAAATGCACAAAAAATGACCACCCCCCTATACAGGCAAAATAGATGGAAATGTGCGAATCGGGTTACATCACCTTCGCCTACAAGAGGGTTGGCCTAGTGCGAGTTGTCTCTCTTCCGTCAGAGTGTATAGATGGGGCTACGATTTGAATTCAGCTAGGATCCGGGGAAATTGGCCCCTGGGCCGTCATTTTTCCTTGGTCCGAATGCGTCGCGTGGTGTGTCATGGGGTGTCGTGGGGTGTCGCATCGTGATGTACACCCAGAGAGCTACCACATGACACCCCACGCGACGCATTCGGACCAAGGATGGTCCCTCTCTACCCCAAATACCTTCCTGCACTGCCTCAACATGTCCACTTTCGCTACTACTCGTACTGATGACATCACCAATGACGTCACAGATGCTGTGGACATCCCTCAAATCGGGATCTACACCCAGAGAGCTACAAAATGACACCTCCGAGGACGTATTCGGACCAAGGATGGTCCATCTCTACACCAAATACATTCCTGCACTGCCCCAAAATGGCCACTTCACTTAATACAACCAACTGCGCATGCGCAGATTGACGCGACTTGCACTTAAAAACACGCCGTTCAGACTCTACCCCACATAAGCTTCACTTGGACACCTTCCATGACCCATTCGGACCCATAGCGGTCCATCTCTACTCCAAACACACCGCCACATACCTTCAAAATGGCTGCTTTCTATACTACGGCCAGACTGCGCATGCGCAGAATATTGAAAACGGACGAACCATTAATCCAGTCGGATGCTCCTCCACGAGAGCTTCAAAATAAGACCTCATACTACGCCATAGGATCATTAGGGGTTCACCTAGATCCCAAAACGTTCACCCAGTATGGACCTATCCCCCTCCCCCATAGCCAGTATGGAGCTATATGAGCCTATATACAGACCTACCCGGTACTTTTCCAAAAATATCACCGTTTCGCTCCGGGACCCTTCCCATCGTGTTCTAAATGACGAGACGTGAAAAACAAATCCAAACAACCCATATCACAATGAAAATTTACTACCATATAGCCAGTATGGGTTATATACAGACCTACCCGGTACTTTTCCAAAAAAATTACCGTTTCGCTCCGAGACCCTTCCCATTGTGAATTTCCTGACGAGACGTGAAAAATGAGACCCCACAACCCATTGTAAAATCCACAAAAAATATGACTACCCGCCCCCCTCATAGAGGCATTTTCCCGTATATTGTATATTGTACGAGTCCGTATTCCGCATTTTATTTATTTATTATTTATTTCACCGCTTCGCTTCGAAAGCCTTCCCATCGTGTTCTAAATAGTGAGACGAGAAAAACAAGACCAAGCAACCCATATCACAATGAACGCGTGTGAATTTCCCAGGATGGACCTATACCCCCATAGCCAGTATGGGACTATATGGGCCTATATACAGACCTGCCCGGTACTTTTTCAAAAATTTCACCGTTTCGCTCCGGGACCCTTCCCGTTGTGATTTTCTTGGTGAGACGAGAAAAACGAGACCCCACAAGCCATAGTAAAGCCCACAAAAAAAAATTGACCACCCCTCCCACCATATAGCCAGTATGGGACCTCATGGTCCTATACAGACCTACCCCGTAATTTTTCCAAAAATTTCACCGTTTCGCTCCGAGACCCTTCCCATTGTGATTTTCTTAGCGAGACGAGAAAAACGAGACCCCACAACCCATAGTAAAGCCCACAAAAAATTGACCACCCCGCCCCCCATAAAGCCAGTATGGGACTATATGAGCCTATATACAGACCTACCCCGTAATTTTTCCAAAAATTTCACCGTTTCGCTCCGAGACCCTTCCCATTGTGATTTTCTTGGTGAGACGAGAAAAACGAGACCCCACAAGCCATAGTAAAGCCCACAAAAAAATTGACTACGCCTCCTCCCATATAGCCAGTATGGGTTATATACAGACCTACCCGGTACTTTTCCAAAAATTTTACCGTTTCGCTCGGAGACCCTTCCCATTGTCATCTTCCTGACGAGACGTGAAAAATGAGACCCCACAACCCATTGTAAAATCCACAAAAAATATGACCACCCATAGAGACATTTTCTCGTATATTGTACGAGTCCGTATTCCGCATTTTATTTATTTATTTTATTTATTTTTTATTTTCTGTGAAAACACCCGATTGACTGGATAGGCAGGCCCCGATAAGCCCAGGGGCCAATATTACCCCTATGGGATAGGATTGATAGGAGTTTTAGGGTAAAGTCCGTGTTCCGCTTTTTTTCCCGGAGAAATTTTACATGCACCCAGCCATCTATAGCGGCTTAGAGTTCGTGTTCCGTTTTTTATTTCCGGGAGATGTTTTTACATGCGTGTAAATTGGATGCAAGGTATAATCGACCATTATTTCCGGGAGATGTTTTTACATGCACCCAGAGGTCAAAGGCCGCCAGGGGGCGCTTCCTATACTATAACATGGAAACAGCGCCCCCTGGCGGATGCAAGAGTTATCTCCCCCGGCAAAATGAGGGGTTAAATAGCCTTTCTATACTACTTCGGATCGACCATAAAATCTTAATTTTGGCTGCTTTTCTGTAAATCCATAACGAATTAGACATCGATAATGTAATAAATTATGTTATTTCAACATATAACATCCAGGATTTGCCCGCGGAACCATCTCTCAAACAAAGAAATAATTGAATCTAAGAGTTGGAAAGGACTGAACAACTAAAATTGTCCAGAAAGTGCTCTTTCATGTAAACTTGCCATATCAGTATCCCACGAGCACACGTTTTCATTTATGTTTCTCTGTAAGTAAATCAAATATCAAAAATGATCACAGAGGAATTTGGTGAACTACATATTTGCGATGAATATCGAACAATCGGATACTTGGAAATCTTGATAAAATCAGATGAAAGTAGCACAATTACCCATATGGAGTTTGTGTTATTTCCCCCCACACCTTTCTCACCCACCTATTCTAAGTTTATATCATTGCCCAGTGGAACAGACACACACACTCACACATGGGGTCCTCTGATACTACTTCCCAGTGACATCGTTGCACGCACGTATTGATTGTTTCGTACTGCAACACAGTGGCGCGGACACCTATCTGTAGCATAAATCAGTTCGAGAGAGCAAGAATAAATCAACCATTGGTGCGATTCGAACCTACGATTCTTCATACACGTGGATATAAGGTGCATTATACATTTCAATATACCTTGACATCCAATTAAACTGTTATTATTTTCATAACCTGCGCGAATTGGTAATTGATACATCAAATATTACCATCGAGACTTTTTAGTCCGATTCGAAAAAGTCTGATACTACCCAACGGGACTAAAAAGTCCAAATACTAATTAACCTAATTTTGATGGGAAACTGAGCTGTTTTCTCAAAAATGAAACTAGCATTATGTTCTTGATATTAAAAATCATTCATAAAAAATTCCAAGTTAGATTGACTATAAATCAATATGCTTTGCTGAAAGGGTTAACCGCGTGTCTGATGATGTCACCGGTGGTTGCTGGTCACAGGTCGCTATAGTTTCTTTCAGATAGTCGGAGATAACCTTGCGCTTGTACCTAAATGTCCCAACGGCAGGCTTGTTGACCTGACTGTAAGCTCAGTGAATTAAGAAGGGGTGGGACTTTTAAGTGCCGTCGGTAAACAAAGGGTTAACCCTTTGTTTACCGACGGGGATATCCACTTATCAATACAGACAAAGCAGATGAAGCTATTATAACTAGTGTTATTCAGCCGATAGTCTACGCTTTAATTAGTCCTTTGGCACTAAATCGGGCTTTGAATACTTTCATTGTCTTTACGGTGTTCTCTTTTTCTTCTACAGATTCAGCCAATGTAGCTGTCATCATTCTCCATAAAGTTGCTCCCCATGTACATGGAAGTCAGGCGACTTCGGGAAGAGATCTGCGCCTAGATTATCCCAAGTACAATAAACTCGGACTGATCGTGGAATTCCAGGTGCACGACAAAAGAATACGCTCAAACAAAGAGAACAGAGAATCCGTCAAATTACTGGCTGAATTTCTCATGAAATTTGCTGCTTGATTGTCTCAGAAACATTTGTAAAATTTATTGCAATTTTTCAAAGACGAAATGCGTGTGACTGTATTAACGTATCTTGATGACCAACATAAATTTGATTTGGACTTGGTCTTTTTGATTAACTCTCACGATCGTTATTTTAGATCCTGTGCTATTTTGGACTTGTCGATCGAGATATCCAGAGATTGGAAGACTCAGTAATAGTGGGTGATGACGGCCTTTCGCATTCTTTACAGATAACAATTCCGATTTCATGTCGTCCATATTGGCAAGAATAGGCTACGGAGTCACAATGGTTTGAATGCCAGATTTCCATTTGCTCGTATTGCGTTATAGCCAGATGAGTTTTAATATTATCTGTGATCCTGTTTAAGCGATTAAATAAGATGGATCTTAATGATCGAATTTCTGAGTTATCTGGCTCTCAAAACAATCTCGTCACACAATGAGTTCTCGAAGGATGCCGTTACAGATAAAAAGACCCATCACCAAATATTTTATACAAGGTTTATTTACTCTGTCTTTGTTTCATTAAATGGCCTTCAATTGAATGCCCGGTCATTGCAATCATTGAAAAGTTTTTACCTGAATCAGTATTTGAATTCTCATTTTTTCCCCCAAAAACTGAGAGGGATGTTAATTATTCGGAATGCGAGAGGTCGCCCGTAGTATGTCTTCTTAGTCCATTTCTTCAATAAGCAAGATAAGAATTGTTTGTTTGTGGGTTGATGCAAGAGCTTGAGGCACGTAGGATCTCTCCTGGATCTCAGTGACCGCTTTTGTTCATTGCTAATGTCTGTGTTGAAGAAGCCATAGAGCTTCCTTCAGTTTTGCCACGTGTAAAGGTTATAATTAATGGAGTTTATAGAGGTGCTTGAATTTATGAAATTTGGCAATACTAATCCGTAAAAAGAGGTTACATATTTAACGTTTCATTTCGAGATGGGTAACATGTTAGATGCTTCATAATGCTAAATGTTTCACCCTGTTTTTCGGTGAAAACATGTCTCATATACGTAAGGATACAGCTATTTGAGGGTTGTGACATGTTTCACTCGCGTTGCCGTTTCACAATAATGAACCGGATAGCTGTTTGAACATCGAAGCTGAAACACGTACAACCGAGTCGCAAAGGCGACATGTCTCAAGGAACATGGGATATAAGACGGATAGTGCTGTCTGATGCATGGAATTAGGCACAGTCACTCTTAACACGGATGTAACCGTAACTCGGAAATATCGATCAGCAAAAAAACAAAAAAACAACAACAACACGAAATGATCTGTTGTGATTACCACTGGCTTCCAGATATGTATGAAGATATCTGTCGGTATTGGATTAATAGAGTGAACAATTTAATTTAATTATCTGCATCATAATATAACTCTCCCAGGCAAGACTGCAATTGGATTTTTTGCCCTTTCTGGTAGCACATGACCACAAGATATATTGTGGGAGGTTTTAGACCTCTAACCCAAGGAGTAAAAAAAATATTTAGTGGGGAGGAGGCGTCTCTTCACAGGCGCTTTGAGAACTTGACAGTTACATGTACGTCATATCCTAAATATGAATTTTTTGTCGATTTTTCGGACAGATTTTCCATTCTGTTTATTTGTGCTACGTTATCCGTAGTAAACTACATAGTACATTAGGAAAGAATATGCACTCTTTCTTCCACAGAACAAAAATCTCGAAGAAAATATAAAACACCACTTTTCTGGTACCCCACATGACCGCCATTTTAAATTTACAAATGATCCTTTTCTAGGTATGTAAATAGGGACAAACTGACCCAAATGTAAAATCACGATGTGCCAGCTCCTAATGTTTTGTTGTTTCGGACATATAGTGTAGAAAGTTTGGTAAGGGGTGACGGCATGATGCTCCTTCATGTTTGGGAGGGTTAAGAGTAATCGCTTTGAATACACATACCAACAAAATACACAGAAGCGTTGCCATAACAAACAAAGAGTGACAATGATGGGGCACCAATGAGAGTGCGCGTTGAAAGAAACAACAATTGTGTTCTCTATGTGACCAAACTATATCCTGTATTTTGAATTCACATGAATTACATCTCAGGAATGACAGTCCCCAGGAATGACAGGCCGCAGGAATGGCAATCCCCGGGAATCATAGTCCACAGAAATCAGTCTCCAGTAATCGGTAATCATTGACAACCCCCAGCAATGACAGTCCACCGGACAGTCCCTTCGAATTTTAGTCCCCAGGAATAATAGTCCCCAGGACCAATGAGACCTAGTCCCCAGGAATGGCAGTCCCCATGCAATAATGATAGTCCCCAGGAATGATATTTCCCAGGAGTGGTAGACACAGGGAAAACAGTCCCCATATGATTGACAGTCCCCAGGAATGACAGTCCTCAGGGATGATAGTCCGCTGGAATGACAATCCCCAGGGATCAAAGTCCACAGGAATGACATTCCACTGGAATTATACTCCACAGAAATAAAATCGCCCAAGAATGACAGTCACCAAGAATGGTAGCCCCAGGATTGACATTCCCCAGGAATCGTAAACCCAGGATTGACAGTTCCCAAGACTGATAGTCCCCAGGGAAGACAGTGACAGTCCCCAGGAATGGAAGATAATCCCCAGCAGGAATGGCACAGGAATCCTGGAATGATAGTTTCCAGGGAATTATAGGCCCCAGGATTGACAGTCCCCAGTAATGAAAGTCCCCTGGAATTAGTCCTCCAGGGCAATCCCTAGGTAATTCCCAGGACTTACCCCCGGTGAGGAGCATCAGGAATGACAGTGACAGTCCACAGGAATGAAATTATAGGGAATATAGTTCCCCAAAATGACAGTCCCCAAGAATGATAGCCCCAGGAATAACAGTACCCAGGAATGGTAGCCCCTTCGTCCTCAGGAATGACAGTCCACTGTAGTGATAGTCCTCAGGAATTATAATCCCTAGGATAGTCAGGAATGACCCTCAGGAATGGTAGCCCCAAGAGTCCCCATGGAATAATAGAACTGACCCCAGGAATGGAAGCAGCAGGAATGGCAGTCCTCGGGAATGACAGTCCCCAGTAATTGTAGTCCCCAGGAATGGTAGTCCCAGTATTGACAGTCCACATGAATGGTAACTCAAGGAATGACATTCTTCGGGAATGACAGCCCCCAGTAATGGTAGTACCCAGGAAAGAGAGTCCCCTGGAATAATAGCCCCCAGGAATGGCAGTCCCCACGAATGGCAGCCCCAGTATTGACAGTCCTCAGGAATGATAGTCCCCAGAAATGACAGTCCTCAGGTATGATAGTCCCTAGGAACGACGGTCTCCTGGAATTATAGTCCCCAGGAATGTCTCAAGGAATAACAGTCCTCAGAAATGATAGCCCCGGTATTTAAAGTCCACAGGAATGACGGTCCCCTGCAATTATAGTCTCTAGGAATATAGTTCCCAAGAATGACAGTCCCCAAGAATGATAGCCCCAGGAATAACAGTCCCCAGGAATGGTAGCCCCTGGAATGACAGTCCTCAGGAATGACAGTCCGCTGTAGTGATAGTCCTCAGGAATTATAATCCCTAGGATTGGCAGTCCTCAGGAATGACAGTCCTCAGGAATGGTAGCCCCAAGAATGACAGTCCCTATGGATGACTGTCCCCAGGAATGGTAATTCCCAGAACTGACAGTCCCCAGGAATGGAAGCAGCAGGAATGGCAGTCCTCGGGAATGACAGTTCCCAGTAATTGTAGTCCCCAGGCATGATAGTCCCCAGTATTGACAGTCCACATGAATGGTAGCCCCAGGAATGACATTCCTCGGGAATGACAGTCTCCAGTAATCATAGTCCCCAGGAAGTAAAAGTCGCCAGGAATGATAGCCCCCAGGAACGATATTTAAGGATTATAGTCTCCAGGACCCCAGGCGTCATAGTTCCCAGGAAGGACAGTCCCCAGGATTGGTAGTTCCCAGGAAATGACAGTGCCCAGGAATGGTCGCTCCGGGAATGATAGCCCCCAGTATTGACAGTCCTCAGGAATGACAGTCCACAGGAATGGTAGCCCCAAGACTAACTATCCTTAGAAATGTAGTTTCCAGGACTCACAGTCCACAGGAATTGAAGCACCAGAAATGACAGTCCTCGGGAATGACAGCCTCAAAACTCAGTCCCCAGGAATGATAGTCCCCATAATTGATGGTCCACAGGAATGGTAGTGAGAGAACAATTTGCATAAGATAAACTGGCATTTACTCTCAAGCAATATATGTCCAAACACCTAAAATATCAGCTAAAAACTAAGCGTCCGGTGAAGGACATGCTATCTCCACAGTGTCGCATACGTGAGTTACTGACTTGTATAGGTTCATTTTGTATCTAGAGGCTTGGAACAACCAAAGGAACGATTCACGTAAGATCATCTAGCATTTACTCTCAAGCAACATATGTCTAAACACCTAAAACATAAACTAGGCGTCTGGGGAAGGACATGCTTTCTCCGTGTCATACATGAGTGAGGGACTTGTGTAGAATAATTGTGTATCTAGAGGATTGAAACAACTGAGAGAACGATTCACATTAGATCAACTGGCATTTCATCTCCAGCAATATATGCCCAAACACCTAAAATATAAGTTGCAAACTAGGCGTCTGGGGAGGGACGTGCTTTCTCCGTGTCGTCTCATACGTTGGTTAGTGACTCTTGCATAAACTTATTGTGTAGCTAGAGGCTTGAAACAACCAACAGAACGATTCACATAAGATCAACTAGCATTTACTCTCCAGTAATATATCTATAAATCCCTAGAATATAAGTTCCAAACTAGGCGTCTGGGGAAAGACATACATTCTACGGGTCATCTCATGCGTGAGTTAGTGACTTGTTGATACTTGTTGTGTATCTAGAGGCTTGGAACAACAAAGAGAATGATTCACATAAGATCAACTAGCATTTACTCTGCAGCAACGTATCTATAAACACCTAAAATATAACTTGCAGAATAGGTGTCTGGGGAAGGACATGCTTTCTCCGTGTCGTCTCGTACCTTGGATAGTGACTTGCATAGACTTATTGTGTATCTAGAGGCTTGAAACAACCAACAGAACGATTCACACAAGATCAACTAGCATTTATTCTCCAGCAATATATCTCCAAACACCTAAACCATACGTTACAAACTAGGCGAATGAGGAAGGACATGTCTTCACCGTGTCGTTTCATGCGTACGTTAGTGACTTGTATAGGTTTATTGTGTATATAGAGGCTCGGAACAACCAATGGAACGATTCACATAAGATCACCTAGCATTTACTCTCAATTACAAGCGTCTGGTCCGTCATTCATAATTCAACCGTCGTCCATTAGAGAATATCCGCGTCCATAATCCAAAGACCTATTTCATATTCCATATAACAGTATTAGCACCAAATTCAAAAAGACAATCATGTATACATAAACATAGGCTTGTTTCCTGCAAGAGAGAAGCTGTCAACAGGAATGATAACTCCCAGGCGTCATAGTTCCCAGGAAGGACAGTCCCCAGGATTGGTAGTTCCCAGGAAATGACAGTGCCCAGGAATGGTCGCTCCGGGAATGATAGCCCCCAGTATTGACAGTCCTCAGGAATGACAGTCCACAGGAATGGTAGCCCCAAGACTAACTATCCTTAGAAATGTAGTTTCCAGGACTCACAGTCCACAGGAATTGAAGCACCAGAAATGACAGTCCTCGGGAATGACAGCCTCAAAACTCAGTCCCCAGGAATGATAGTCCCCATAATTGATGGTCCACAGGAATGGTAGTGAGAGAACAATTTGCATAAGATAAACTGGCATTTACTCTCAAGCAATATATGTCCAAACACCTAAAATATCAGCTAAAAACTAAGCGTCCGGTGAAGGACATGCTATCTCCACAGTGTCGCATACGTGAGTTACTGACTTGTATAGGTTCATTTTGTATCTAGAGGCTTGGAACAACCAAAGGAACGATTCACGTAAGATCATCTAGCATTTACTCTCAAGCAACATATGTCTAAACACCTAAAACATAAACTAGGCGTCTGGGGAAGGACATGCTTTCTCCGTGTCATACATGAGTGAGGGACTTGTGTAGAATAATTGTGTATCTAGAGGATTGAAACAACTGAGAGAACGATTCACATTAGATCAACTGGCATTTCATCTCCAGCAATATATGCCCAAACACCTAAAATATAAGTTGCAAACTAGGCGTCTGGGGAGGGACGTGCTTTCTCCGTGTCGTCTCATACGTTGGTTAGTGACTCTTGCATAAACTTATTGTGTAGCTAGAGGCTTGAAACAACCAACAGAACGATTCACATAAGATCAACTAGCATTTACTCTCCAGTAATATATCTATAAATCCCTAGAATATAAGTTCCAAACTAGGCGTCTGGGGAAAGACATACATTCTACGGGTCATCTCATGCGTGAGTTAGTGACTTGTTGATACTTGTTGTGTATCTAGAGGCTTGGAACAACAAAGAGAATGATTCACATAAGATCAACTAGCATTTACTCTGCAGCAACGTATCTATAAACACCTAAAATATAACTTGCAGAATAGGTGTCTGGGGAAGGACATGCTTTCTCCGTGTCGTCTCGTACCTTGGATAGTGACTTGCATAGACTTATTGTGTATCTAGAGGCTTGAAACAACCAACAGAACGATTCACACAAGATCAACTAGCATTTATTCTCCAGCAATATATCTCCAAACACCTAAACCATACGTTACAAACTAGGCGAATGAGGAAGGACATGTCTTCACCGTGTCGTTTCATGCGTACGTTAGTGACTTGTATAGGTTTATTGTGTATATAGAGGCTCGGAACAACCAATGGAACGATTCACATAAGATCACCTAGCATTTACTCTCAATTACAAGCGTCTGGTCCGTCATTCATAATTCAACCGTCGTCCATTAGAGAATATCCGCGTCCATAATCCAAAGACCTATTTCATATTCCATATAACAGTATTAGCACCAAATTCAAAAAGACAATCATGTATACATAAACATAGGCTTGTTTCCTGCAAGAGAGAAGCTGTCAACAGTTTTCAATGATGCCGGCAAAACATCATGATGTTTCAAAAAATATCAAATCCGTGTCGCTGATCAGTATTCTTAATCCATAATTCGTTGTAAATTCGTCATCTAAAGAATGATGTATCTCAGTCACGCTTTTATTGTGACTGTTCATATGAGTACCATGAGGATCTTGAAGTACATGGGTTCATACGGCCCCTAGCCCCGGGTTAAGCGGAATTAGACACGAAACGTAACGCCATAGATCTTGCACGCTACGCTCGTATTTTGCTATCAGCATGCGATATGTTTCGCCAAATTTGAGAAACTTTGAATGGAGGCGCTTGGTGGTGTAGCCCTGCTTTATAAGTTTCTGCAACAATGTTTTGTGACGTTGATTAAAATCGTCACATTTAACACAGGATCTAGCAAATGCTACTAGGCGTGATATGTATACGCCATATACAGGTCCCACTGGAATATTACTGTCCAGAAAGGGATAGTTAACGATGTCGAAATTGTAATCATCTCTTTTGTCATACAGTCGACGAGAGAGAAGGCCCGCTTCATGTTTATAGAGATATAGGTCTAACTGTGATGTGCCTGTAGGGCTATCTGTAGTTTCCTTCAAATCCAGTGAAGGTGGATATCTGTCCTTCACTGCGTCATTTATATAGCGATTATCCACAGCGAGAAGATCGTCTATATAGAAGATCGTTTGTCCAAGTAGTATATGTCTGAATACCTAAAACATAAGTTATAAACTATGCGTCTGGGGAAGGACATGCTTTCTCCGAGTCGCGTCACACGTGAGTTAGGGATTTGTGTAGCATAATTGTGTATCTAGAGGCTTGAAACAACCGAGAGAACGGTTCACATATGATCAACAAGCATTCACTCTCTAGCATTATACGATTAAACAGCAAAGTATAAGTTACAAACTAAGCGTCTGGGGAAGGACATGCTTCGTCCGAGTCGTGTCATACGTGAATTAGTGATTTGTGTGGAAGTATTCTCTTTGTAGTAGGCTAGATGGCTTCTGACAAACTTGACATAAACACAAGACTGATTTACTACAGGTCGGCCATTTTATCTCCCCCCAGAGCATCGTGTTGTATATAAAATATAGAACTGAATCAGGTGCGGAACCGGATTTTGTAGCAGTGATGTATATATAGGAATACCACATCTTCCTTTCCAAGCACAAGATACACTGCAATTAATATCACTTAATGTACCACGAGTGCTAAATGTATCTGAATACATTTAGAGTTCATCAGTTCACCATGTCCATGTTTGGTAGCTGCTTTCAAGTAGTCTTTTTGTAAAACACGCAACTTACATGCAAATAAACATATTGTATCAATCATTCAAAATAAAATATCTCAAACTGGATATCTGAATTATTGTCTTCTTCATTCACGATGAAAAGTCACTTTCAATGTTGCTGTAAAAATACCACAAGAACTTAAGACAATTAACATTAACAATTAACATTGACTTTATCTGTTTAACTGGTAACTGTTCAGTGTCTGAATCTCAAGTGAGATTTAAACTGTATAGAGTTACATTACAAATCCAGTCGCTCAGGAGGATTGGAAAATCGACCAGAGCGGGTCACCTTCACAGGGGGTGGAGTACATGTAGCCTCTTTGTTGACATGTGACATAGTAATGGGCGTTGTACCACTCACAGGAGTATGTGTGTCGATTTTGGTGGGGGAATAAGGCACTGGGGTTAAGTGTCGTCCATTTCGTCTCATCTCTCCATTGTCGGTAGTGACTGTGTAAGAACGTGGTGTCGGCCCGATGCCGACAACTATACCCTACTTTCCCTTTTGGAGGGGGTCTTGTAGCCACATTTTTTCATCCAGGTTAAGGTGAGATAGAGGGTCAACACGATGTCTCCTGTTGTAGTTACGTGCCTGCGCTGCTTTCATCTTGCCCTCTCGTTCACGCAGTAGGGGGAGATTTGGTAACTTCGGTTTCAGTTGTGAAAGCATAGTGGGCACGGTTGTTCGCAGTTTTCTGCTCATGAGTAGCTCTGATGGACTGTGCCCATTCTGTAGGGGGTCGAGCGATAGGCCAGCAAGGCTAGGTATGGGTCTGAGGATTTGCGAAGCATGGTTTTCACCGTTTGAACTGCATCTCTGCCTCGCCATTACTCTGCGGGTATCGCGGGCTACTAGTGGTAAGCGTGAAACCATACGATTTGGCGAAATTTGCGAATCCTTCTGAATTATATGGTACATTGCCCGAACGGACTTCCTCCGGGATCCCATGACGTGCGAACATAGATTTCAGGTGCTCCACGACACTTTTCGCAGACAAGCTTGTGAGTTTGGCAATCTCCACCTAATGAGAGAAATAGTCCACGACTATCAGATAATTTTGTGATCTCTTTGCAACATGTTTCACAACTTTTCACAACAGTCTCCAGCTGGCTACTTAGTCCTGGCCACCAGACAGAATGTAACGCTCGCTGTCTGCACTCGGTAATTCCTTGATGTCCGGTGTGAAGTTTGCACAGAATTTCTGAATGTAGAGTTGAGGGTATTACTATTCGACTACCCTTTAGTAGAATACCTTTCTGCACGGTTTTCCCGAAACCTGCTAGTAGGGTTTGATGTTGGAAGGTACAGTGTTTTTGGTAGGCCACCCCTTGAGGCAGTACTGTACAACTTTTGCACATACCTCATCATTCGCCTGATGTTCACGTATTTGATGAATTCGCGCTTCAGTAACTGTGAAACTTTCGAAGACCGCGTCGACAAACAGTTCAGTCTCTCTCTCAAGTGTGCGATCCTGTTCATTTGGTGGGATTGTCAGCAAAGGTGCTCGAGACAATGTATCTGGGGTCGCCAGAAATTTCCCAGGTACATGTATGGCTTTGAATGAATAACGCATGAGGCGTATACGGAATCTTTGTACCCGAAGTAGAAGACTGTCAACATTTTTGCTGTTCAGCAATGGTTTGTGATTCGTTTCAATGTGGAACTGTTTACCGACGAGGTACTGGCTGAACCAGATTCCTTTTCTATTTGCGCGTACCTAGATTCAGTGTCTGTTAACGCCCTAGATGCGAATGCTACTGGTCTGTATACTATGTATTGTCTTGCTTCTGTGAGATAACCGCGCCAAGACCATAGGAAGACGCGTCAGCAGACACACACGTTTCCCGGAGTGGGTCATATAAGGCCAGTGATGGGGCTTGCCACAGTTCTTGTTTCACTGAATTAAAGGCAGTTTGCTGTTGATCTCCCCATGTCCACACTGTGTTCTTGTTGAGCAAGTCGCGTAGCGGTTTTGTTTCCTCCGCCAAGTTTGGAATGAATTTTTTAGTTGGTACAGGCATTTCAGCTACAGATTCCACTTTCCTGGGATCTGCGTGGACTCCGTTCTGATCAATCACGTGACACAGAAATGGAATTTCAGATTTTGAATATTCACACTTGTTGAGTGTGATGCTGGCGTCTTCAATACGCTGTAGTGTAGCCCGTTGACGCTCGTCATGTGATTCCTGTGTCTCAGCATGTACCACCACATCATTCATGAGACAAAGCACACCGGGAAGGCCCTCCAGAATTTTAGACATTTGCTTCTGAATTCTGATAGAATTCAGGGGCCGAAGAAATACCGAATGGAAGCCTGTTAAAAAGAAATCTGCCTACCGGCGTCAAGAACGTTGTTAGTTGTGCTGATTCTGGCGATAATGGTACCTGCCAAAACCCTTAATTTGCATCTAGTTTGCTGACCACTTTAGCACCAGCCAATTGTGCCAAAGTTTCATCGACCGACGGTAGGTGATGAACCTTGCGTAGAGCATTTTCGTCAGATCTTGGTCAGATCGACGAATAGTCTGACTTTGCCGTTAGGTTTGGGAACTATCACTAGACCTGCACACCATTCTGTTGAAGTATCGACTTTGGAGATAACTCCTAGCGCTTCCATGCGAGACAGTTCTTCCTTAACAGCAGGCATCAGTGGTACAGGAATTCTCCTGGGAGCTGATATCGCGTGTGGAACAGCATTTGGCTTTTAGCGGATAGTGTATGGTTCAGATATTTTCCCCAAGTCCCTGAAAAAGTCTGGGAAATTCCTGCTCGTACTGTTGTTTGGAATCCCCTGCCCTAATACTCGCTACAAGATCTAGGCCTTCTATTGCAAGTCTCCCTAGAAGTGGCTGGTTGAGATTCTGCACTACATAAATGATTTGTTCAACAGTTTTATCTCCTTTGTGAAGTGTAGCAAGAATTTTTTCAACTACCTGAAGCGGAGATTTGTCTGGGCCATACAGTACTTTGTCACTTTTTTCAAGTTCTTGTGAGTCTGTTTTCAGATCCCTGAAAACACTGTTTGGGATGACAGTAACATCTGCCCCAGTGTCGATTTTGAAGTCAACATCCCCACTATTTACAGACACAGTTAATCTCCATGGACTGGAGGGAACGGCACCAAGAAAAGCATAGCCGGTATCGTCACCATCAGAACTGTCTTCTGTGTTGTCTCCTTCGTATGAATATACTGCATTGACTCGAGAATTTCGGCAAACAGAAGAAAAATGTCCGACTTCGTTACATTTAAAACACGCGGCCTCTTTCGCTGGGCAATCTTTGAATAGATGCAGAGATCTACCACACCTCATACAGATCTGTTGACTACCTGCTGGAGGGGTGAATTTCGATTTTGTGGTAGGATGCTGTGCCTGAAATTTCACATTTGAGAAGGAGTAAGCTGGTTTGTGTTTTTGATTATGTTGAAATCTAGAACTCTGATTTTTAGAGTGTACAGCATCAACAGTTTTGGTACCTGAAATTGGCTCAGTAAAGTTATTTTGCATTTGTGTTTGTTGTTTCTTTACAGACGCCTTTAGCCGGGACAAGTTCATGGCTTTTTCTAATGTCAAATCTGGGTCTGACTGTAGCTTTTCGCTCAGTGCAGTATCCTTCAATCCAACAACAAGTCTATCTCTAATCATTTCATAGCGTTCTCATAGCGTAAACAGTGAAGTGATGAACGAGTCGACAGACTCGACTTCGCTTTGTTTCCGACTGTTAAATTTTGCACGTTCGTAGATAACATTTCGTTTGACAATAAAGTGGTTATCAAACCTTTCTTTGATTGACGCCAGAATATCATCTACTTTATCTCCCATGGCATACACAAGTGTGCTGATCTGTTTCTTCTCATCCTCTCCTTGGCGATCTGATGCCTCCCGAAATCGCTCGAAGCGCCGTATCCATTTAGGCCAATCTTCGGGTATTGAGTCAAATTTCTCTGGAGGTGAAATTTGAAACGTTGCCATATTTCTGAGAATGTTTTCTCTCGCCACTAAGTCTCAAAATGGTAAAATATCAGTCCAGAAAGAAACTTCAGTCTCTGTAGATCACCACTGCTGACACCATGTGGAAGTATTCTCTTTGTAGTAGGCCAGATGACTTCTGACAAACTTGACATAAACACAAGACTGATTTACTACAGGTAAATAGTATTTTTGGATATCAAAAAGAGCATTTTTGGACGATTTTTTGGTCAAGATTTTCGAATTTATTTTTGTTTTTTCTTCACAAAAGCTGCATGATAAATTAGTGAATAATAATCTGATATGAAATAAAATAAGTTTTACCCACTTTTCTATACAAAAAAGCAAACATTTTGAAGAAGTATGACGAAAACCTCACTTTTTTCTGGTACCCCACATGGCCGCCATTTTGAATTTACCCATGACCCTCTGTTTGAGAGGTTATGCCAATGGGCTCAAAATTACGCCAATATAATAACCTATAACGTCACGGAGTTACAGCTCTCCATTTTTGGCATTCTGGAGATAGCGCAGAAAGTTTGGTGGGGGAGCATTTTGTCCCCCTCCCCCAGGCCTGGTAGGTTATGTGGGGAGGGGAGGGAGGGGGAACGAATCAGGGGGTGTTTTTTGGCGATACTAAGTCATGTGGTTTCAGTAAAACACATAGAACTGCGTTGAACCAACTTGCTGAATTTTTGCGTAATTTTCTAAGAAATATGACGAAAACATAAAACATTCTCTGCTCAGGATTTCATGCAAACTTGCTCGAAATGACCTCAAATATGATAATCTAAAAAGTCACGGAGTTTCAGCTCTCAAGTTTTTGTTCTTCCGGAGATAGGAGCAAAAAACCAACAAGGGGCGGGAGGGGGGGGGGGGCGGCGGAAAGTGCCCCCACCCAGGCCAGGTAGGGTTAAGAGAAAAACTACAATTATAGTTGATCTTACACTGTAATAGCGTAGTCATATTCCCAGTGTATATTATATAGAATTTATTTGTATTGATGGAGAATGTAATTGACGTAATTAATTTGCAAGATCCTTAGTTCTTAAGAGAGCATATACTCGATATATATACTATTAGTGTTTTATTTTTCATGGAATATGTACTTAATGTAATTAGTTTGCGAGAGCCTTAGATCTTAAGAGGCGAACTCCCATAATACTACTGATGTCTTACTGTAATAGCGCATAGGCATACTAGAGCCCGGTAAATAATATATAGTCTTGTATATATTTGTTCTCATGGAGTATGATACAAATGTAATTAGTTTGCGATACCCTTGGTTCTCAAGAAGAGAACTGTCGAACCACAATACTAGTTTGCGAGAGCCTTATATCTGAAAAAACCCGAAGTGGCATTATAATATTGATGTTGTACTGTAGATGGCGTAGCCTATATGTGTAAACCTGTTGCATATTAGATACTGTTGTATTCTTTTCATGGAATATGTAATAATATATAATTAGTTTGCGAGAGAATGGGTTCTAAGGAGAAGAATTACCATACGATGATAATATTAATTCGATAATATTAGCATATTTTCATAGACACGGTATATATGATATAGTGTATTATTTCGCTTATATAATAAATGTAAAAAGTTTGCGAGAGCCTCAGCTCTTGTGATAGGCCTATCGTTATGCGTATTACGTTTTTTTTTTACTTAGTGTTGTATTTCTTCTTATGTAAATGTCATTGACGTTATTACTTTGCGAGAGCCTTAGTTCTTAAGAGGAGAACTGCCATGATAGCATTGATATTCTTCCATATATGCCTGATATACAGTAAAACATTTCTTATTGTATGTGTAATTAATGTAGTTTGCGAGAAGCTTATATCTTAAGACATGTAAGAGACGAACTGATATTATACTAGTCATGTTGTGCTAATAGCGTATAACCTTATACTGGTGCACTGTGTATAATTTATACATTCCATGAATGTGGTTAGCTTATTTCCCCCAGCAAAGTATTTTAAGTATGGGTTAGTTCACAGCTAATTTTACTGGCGGGGTCATATGTCACGTGCCGGGGCCTGCAAATGATACCAGATCGGGCTTTTGTCAGATAACTAAACTGTCAATTTCAACATTGGATATTCATGGCGTGTAGTGTTGTATATCTTTCTTTTAGGGAGTATAAAATCAATGTAATTATTAATTTGCGAGAGCCTTGGTTCTCAAGAGAAATACCGCGACGTGATAACTGTTTGAGAGAGATGGACTCCTATTTCTTTATGGATGTTGTACTCTAATAGCGTATAGGTGTAGGCATATACCCGGTGCATGTTATATAGTGTTGTATTTTTACTATGAAATATCTGATCTATATAATCAGCTTGCAAGAGCCTTGGTTCTTAAAGACAAGAAATACCATACCATCATATTATTAATGTTATAATATCAGCGTATAGTCATGAGCTTCCTTGGTATATTTCTATTCTAATAATGGAATATGTACCGTACGTTATGTAATTAGCTTGCGAGAACGTTAGTTCTTGGCGTATAGTCAGGTACATATTACGTGTTTGCGATAGCATTGATATTAAGAGGCGTGCTGGCCCAGTACATTGTATACATGTAACATGAGGTAGTACAAATGTTAACGTAGCCTTCCCCACACAGACAAACGAAAATCGCCGTTTGGAAGGAAAAAAGCGTCTGGTGAAGGACAGATCCAGCCAAAGCTTGATGGACGGACAGGCTAAATCCAGTATGCTCCAATCGATGCATCAATACGCTACTTAAAATATATATTTTTGCTTTGGTGTGATATTCATTCATATTTTTCAACCGTCGTTAATGTTTGGAAAACGGCCATTGTGAAGTGTCTTGGTTTTTTGTTCCTCGTAGTGTTATTGACATGTCAAAGCTGTAATTCAGCCCATATAGCCGGGCTAGTACTTTGACCTGCGACCGGTTTATTTACCTGTGGTCCTATATGATATATCAGTGAAAGAAGATCAGTGGAGCATAGCACGAAACTAGTTCAACTCAGAGCAATTCAGCTTGACGTCAAACCTGGAATCCGGGAATTTTATATGCATAGTTTCACTTTCGTAGGTATATAGTTCATGTCAGACGAAGTGACTTGAATTTACGGTATTTCCAATAGTAGCAAATGGGGAATTGCATGGTCGGTCATTGTTATGCTAACATGTGAAGTCACGTTGAAACGCGGTATCTCCCCTTACATGAACTATATACGCTTTCGCTTTCGTAATCCAACAGCACTCTTAACAAAGACCCCATAAGTACGGCACAGAAGAACATATACAAGCTTGTTGAAGAATGTGAAGAACAAATTGAGATACCAGTGTTTTTGTAAGGCAAGGATGGCGGTAAGATATCAGTTTCTCTATCGTTGCTAATATCTTCTTTGTGTGTATATATCGTAAGCAGTTTGTTCCTGAGTTAGATGAATGAGCAACTCCCGATCTTTTCGACAACCTGTCTTGTACTTGCGCAGTTCCCTCCCTTTTTATACGTCCGCCTTTAGTATGTGATGTTGATTTCCGTCTGTCCGTCCGTTCGAGTCAGATCTATATCTAGGACAGTTTTATATCTGCAGTTCCAATTTTTGTGAGTGGATACCCTAGGGGTGGACGATGTGTAGCGCACTAAAACGGAGGTCGAGGCCAGAGGTCCGCTCTATATCTATGAGAGTTTTCTATTCCCTGTTGCTATTCTTTGTGAGTGGATGCATTAGGTGGAGTCGATGTGTCGCATACAAAAATTGAGGTCGAGTCCAGAGGTCAACGGTCACTTTGTCCTAATAATCAGGAAATCGTTGAAAACGACTACTGTTTTGTGAGATGTGTCGCGTACCAAAATTGAGGTCAATGTCAAAGATCACTGTGACCCCAAATTGTTTGTGTCAGTAGCTACATCAGAGGGAGACGATGTGTCCCGTACCAAAATTGAGGTCAATGTCAAAGATCACTGTGACCCCAAATTGTTTGTGTCAGTAGCTACATCAGGGGGAGACGATGTGTCCCGTACCAAAATTGAGGTCAATGTCAAAGATCACTGTGACCCCAAATTGTTTGTGCCAGTAGCTACATCACGGGGAGACGATGTGTCCCATACCAAAATTGAGGTCAAGATCACTGTGACCCAAATCAGAAAATCGTCAAAAGGTTTTATGCCAGTAGATACATTAGGGGTAGACGAAATGTCACGCACCAAAATTGAGGTCAAGGTCAAAAGTCAAGTTCACCCTGACTCCAAAATCAGGAAACCATTAACAATTTCATTCTCGTGTCAGTTGATACATCAGGGGGAGACGATGTGTCACATGCCAAAATTGAGGTAAAGGTCACTGTAACTCCAATATCGGAAAATCATTGAAATCGCAGTTTAGTGTGTTAGAGGATACATTAGGCGGAGTCGATGTGTTGGGTGGGCGTACACTCTCAAAAACATTCAGCGAATAATCCTGAATTGATCAGGCTCTACAGTGACAACTCAATTTCAGGGATTTTACCTGAAATCCAGGGATAATTTCCTGAATTTCAGAAAAAGATCCCTGAATTACAGGATTTTCCCTGAAATTCAGGCGAAATTACTACCCGATTAGTAATTCAGGCCATATTACCACCCCGATTAGTAAGTTCCAGACCCTATTCAGGTAAGTAAAATCCCCTGAATCAGGTAATTTAGCTTCAATTCAGGGATGATATACCTGAATTTCAGGAAATTATCCCTGAATTTCAGGTAAAATTTTTCAGGCTTACGAGGGCTAGTAAGTCATGTAACGTGACGTTAAATAAAGGTATTACCTATATATAAAAATTAATCCCTTAACCTATATATATATATAAATATTTAACCCCATGTTTCAAGCACATGTGTGTGTGTGTATATATATATATACATAGTAATAATAAAAGTAATCAAGTTAATCATTTAGTCTTATTCATTCATTCATTCTTTCCTTACGTATGTATTTATGAGTGTATATGCCTTTCTCTTGGCTGTCCCCAGTCTCCAGTCCCCTTTGGCTCATTTACAGGTATTAGTGTATTTATGAGTGTATATGTCTTTCTCTTGGCTGTCCCCAGTCCCCCGTCCCCTTTTGGTTATTTGCATATATTTTCGCCCCTTTCTTTACGAAACACTATATACTATACTCTCTATGTTCATTCTCTATATCTTTGTGACGGCGGTCCCCAGTCTCCAGTCCCCTTTGGCTCATTTACAGGTATTAGTGTATTTATGAATGTATATGTCTTTCTCTCGGCTGTCCCCAGTCCCCCGTCCCCTTTTGGTTATTTGCATATATTTTCGCCCCTTTCTTTACGAAACACTATATACTATGCTCTCTATATATGTTCATTCTCTATATCTTTGTGAAGGCAGTCTCCAGTCCCCTTTGGCTCATTTACAGGTATTAGTGTATTTATGAGTGTATATGTCTTTCTCTTGGCTGTCCCCAGTCCCCTGTCCCCTTTTGATTATTTGCATATATTTTCGCCCCTTTCTTTACGAAACACTATATACTATACTCTCTATATGTTCATTCTCTATATCTTTGTGAAGGCGGTCCCCAGTCTCCAGTCCCCTTTGGCTCATTTACAGGTATTTGTCAAAGGTCCGTGTAATCTTGCACAATTCAATTTTCGTTTTTGTCGGGTTTACCAAGGGTAAACCCTACATTAGTATCACTCTTCAGTTTTTCTTTTTTCTTCTGCACATGTGTAGTTTTGATCTCCTGCCCGGAGACTGTTCTCATTTGATGCCCCTTACAGCATTCATAAAAAATACCGTACTTCTGTCTGACAGTCACATGTGCAATGCACGGTAGCTTGTGCATTGAACGTGATAATTGGTACATTATCGCAGTAAATTTTATCTTTACAATTTCCTTTAACATTTGCCTTTCCAATCTATTTTATCCGGTATCATTTGTTACGGCGGGAAGGGTGCGCCGTAGTCATTCTCCAGGCGTAACCATGCACGTAGCGAGTTGTTGTGGATGCAAATTATGTATGCGTATCCACATTTTAAAATCACCGAAAACAAGAAATTTCCAAATTGTGGATACACATGATTATTTGGTGATGTATCCACATTTTTACTTCCACCTTACTTGATCAATTATCAGCATGAGAACTGAATAAAATTGCGACAAAACTCTGGCAGAAATTTTGGCGAAAGTTTTTGGGACAGATTTCGTTATTTTTTCAAGTGTCTGACGTGTCTTCTCCGTCGATCTTCTTCAACAAAACGAAATAGGAACGACTGGCACTTTTGCACAAAACTCTTTTACATATCTGATTATGGTTACAAAGAATAAAAACCTGGGGTGTTTTACTTTTGCTGGTATGGATGAGAAAGAGATACGATATTTCGATCCCGTCAACGCTGAACTTTCATCCCAAGTCTGAATTTCCCAGAGTACAAGTAATCGTGAATTTGATTGGCTGGACAGTACATATTGGCTCCGCCCACACGTTATTCAACCAATCAGTAAACTTTTTACAGGACATACGAATTCAATGAAACTAAATAAGATCGGCTCGTTTTCTAGATTTATAGTTTTTCTTTCCAATCCATATGAATTTAAAGGCATTTCTGTAAAACCGTGATTATTTAGCATTTAAAATAACACTATGAGTATGACAGTATCTTGTTTTATAGTCAAGAGTTGTTAGAAAAATGATCGTGGAGTAGGAGAATAGCGAATTTTCTGAACTTGTCGGAGATTGCGACGTCTGAAGATTTTCTTGTCTGGATGTACTTTTAGTAGATTCATTTTCTCACAGATTAAATAAGTATGGAAATTATATAAATGTGGATACAATGTGGATACATCTCTTATATAGGATGCGTATCCACATTTTACAAAAGTCGAAGTTTTATGCTCTAGATAAAAATGTGCATACACATCCTATATAGAGATGTATCCACAAAAACCTTCTATATTGCGGTCACGCCATTCTTCATGGTCCATCGACAACCGATCCGTGGAACTTTTGTTGTAAGATCACAAAGGTGGTGTTAGCTTTAGATATAGGGAATCGTCTTCAATGCATTTTTGATACACACAGCTTATTTAGACTGAATATTTCAGAATTATTTGTTGCTCAAATTGGTTTTGGATAAAGGTGTCCTATTTTTGTAACAAAAAGAAAATCTGCACCGAAAAGTGCATAAAAATACGAAAATAAGCCAATGAACCTATGGTGCGCCATAATTCCGTTTTCGTGCATCTGCAGCCCTTCATTATTTCGTGTCTTGTAATTCAGCATGTATAGGCTGTACAAAATGGTCCATTTCATATCATTTTGATAAAAGTGAAAGTTTGGCCCTACAAACCGAACAGCTTGAGGAAGATTCCTTATATAAAGCGAACACCACCTTTCCTCCCTTAAATGATCACAAATATGGAACAAATAAACCCCTCTGATGCAAGTAAACCCGACATCAGTACTTTAAGTACTTTGATTTGTTTTGGTTTCTCAAAATCAAAAATTGAAATTTGATCGTCAATTTTCAATTTTCGTTTTTCGTTTTCGGTTTCTCAGAATCAAAAACTGAAATTTGACATTCAATTTTCAATTTTCGTTTTTCGTTTTACTTCGCGCAAAAATGAAAATCAAATATTGAAAATTGCCTCGACTTTTTCGTTTTTTGAATTTAACTTTGACGCATCAATGTTAACTGCGCACGCGCAAGGCTTCTGATGTCACTTTCGGTCCGCGGAGTAGTATGGAAAGCGCAAATCAGATTGTTTAGGGAGGTGAGTAGTATATAGAAGACGGAAACCCTCACATTGACCTGGCGTAAGAATCTGGCGTCGAGGTCAAGTGCATTATAATACGGGCGAAAACCGGCAAAAGAGTGCGCCGTCTCAAAAAGGACGCCGTCTCATGTGGAGGTCATGTGGAGGTCACGTGATGGTCAAGTGCATGGGTCATGTATTCCTCCGCAATGATATGGTCTGGCGGTGATGCGGTCTGCCTCCGCGGACAGAAATTAGTCCCCGACTTCATTTGAGTCGGGGACTTGTGGTCCGTACGGAAGGATTTTGCAAGTCATGGGTGGGTGTATGTAAAATGAGGATTTGTCTCGAAAATATAAAAAGCGGAACACGGACTTTACCCCTACAATAGAGGAAAACCTCTATCAACCCTACCCCAAAGGGCTAATATCGGTCCCCGGGCTTATCGGGGTCTACCTATCAAGTCAATCGGGTGGGTGCATGTAAAATGAAGATTTGTCTGGAAAATATAAAAAGCGGAACACGGACTTTCCCCTACAATAGAGGAAAACCCCTATCAACCCTATCCCAAAGGGCGAATATCGATCCCCGGGGCTGATCGGGGCCTGGGTGCAGGGTGGGTGTATGTAAATTTAGGATTTGTCCCGTAAATATAAAAAGCGGAACACGGACTTTACCCCTACAATAAGGGAAAACTCCTATCAGCCCTTTCCCAAAGGGCTAATATCGGTCCCCTGGCTTATCAGGACCTGCTCAGAGAGGTAGGGTGGTGAGTGGGTGCATGTAAATTTAGGATTTGTCCCGAAAATATAAAAAGCGGAACACGGACTTTACCTCTACAATAAGGGAAAACTCCTATCAGCCCTATCCCAAAGGGCTAATATCGGTCCCTGGCTTATCGGGACCTGCTGAGAGAGGTAGGGTGGGGGAGTGGGTGTATGTAAATTTAGGATTTGTCCCGAAAATATAAAAAGCGGAACACGGACTTTACCCCTACAATAGGGGAAAACTCCTATCAACCTTGTCCAAAAGGGCTAATATCGGTCCCTGGCTTATCGGGGCCTGCTGAGAAAGGTAGGGTGGGGGAGTGGGTGCATGTAAATTGAGGATTTATCCCGAAAATATAAAAAGCGGAACACGGAATTTATCCCTACAATAGAGGAAAACTCCTATCGACTACGTCTAGTGGGGCTTATCGGAGCCTGCCGACAGAGGAAGGATGGGGAGTGGGTGCATGTAAATTGAGGATTTGTGCTGAAAATATAAAAAGCGGAAGACGGACTGCACCCCTACAATAGGGGAAAACTCCTATCAACCTTGTCCAAAAGGGCTAATATCGGTCCCTGGCTTATCGGGGCCTGCTGAGAGAGGTAGGGTGGGAGAGTGGGTGTATGTAAATTTAGGATTTGTCCTGAAAATATCAAAAGCGGAAGACGGACTTTACCCCCACAATAGGGGAAAACTCCTATCAACATTGTCCCATAGGGCTAATATCGGTTCCTGGCTTATCGGGGCCTGCTGAGAGTGGTAGGGTGGGGGATTAGGAGTAGAATAGAAAACAACAGTTTTGGGGCTCCGAGCTCCGAGCTCTCGCCTGCCTCATCCCCGAGCTCCGAGCTCCCGACTACTCCATTCCCGAGCTCCGAGCTTCCGTCGTTACGCCTTAACGCCCGTCGTTACGCCTTAATGCCCTAGCATAACGCCTTGACGCCATGATATACACAGATGAAAGAAAAACTACAACATCAAGGATGAGAGATGAGAACACAACAACAACAACATGTTTTTTCTTTTCATATGGTTTGTTCTTCCCTCCAGTACATCATACCCACGCTGGGGGAGCCGCGTTGGGTATGTTTACAATTCAAGAAGACTCTTGTCGAATCAGAGGCCGCCATTTGGCGCTGTATCAGTCATATTCGTTCTTGCCCGTTACTGCTTTAGATGTTTTCTCGACTGCTCTTGTCCAATCAGAAGTCGCCGTTTCAGAAACTTTCGTCTTTGCTCGGTGTGACCTAATCGTCGTCGGAGAAGGAAGGTTCTGCCTCACTTTCCTGGTATGTAGGCTGCCTATCTGAGGTCAAGCTCTCCGTATCAGTATATAGACTCTCAGCAATCTCACTTTCCTGGGATGTAGGCTGACTATCTGAGGCCAAGCTCTCCTTATCAGTAGATAGACTCTCATCAATTTCTGTATCGGCTTCTTGTGCCTCGGAGTCTTCAATCCCATGTATATTTTTCTCGTGTCGAATCATATCGTAACGTCTGGTGAAGGTGCGTTGGCACTCAGAGCAAGTATAAACCATATTGACGGTTGAACGTCGACTGTGCGTGTTTTGGCAATACACTTGCTTTTATAGACAGTAACGGCCGTCAACGCTTAGCTTAACGCTTCAACGCCCTAGTGAACTAGCTTAGAAGCCCTGATTGTCATGGAATTGCCTCCCATACATCGAAATGCAGTGACGCCCGTCAACGCCCGTCGTTACGCCTTAACGCCCGTCTCAACGCCCGTCAACACCCGTCGTTACGCCTTAACGCCCGTCTCAATGCCTTAACGCCCTACTTTTACGCCTTAACGCCCGTCTCAGCCCCTTAACGAGCGATAAATGAATTTTGGAGGCCGATTAACCTTTGAACTCTGAGTGCACTTCCAGTCACGTGACCGGAAGTGACCTTTGACCACGTGACCGAAAGTGACCTTTGACCCTGCGCTGCTCGGAAGTGACGTCATTGTACGCAGGCGCACACACACATACCTGGTGCACCCACACCCTGGTATACCCTATAGCCCGTACGGGTGTGTGTGTGCGCCTGCGTACGATGACGTCACTTCCGAGGCACAAGAAGCCGATACAGAAATTGATGAGAGTCTATCTACTGATAAGGAGAGCTTGACCTCAGATAGTCAGCCTACATCCCAGGAAAGTGAGACTGCTGAGAGTCTATATACTGATACGGAGAGCTTGACCTCAGATAGTCAGCCTACATACCAGGAAAGCGAGGCAGAACCTTCCTTCTGGGATCGTATTGTGACAGCAGCTATCAATACTCATGCTGCAGCGATCGAGGACGCCGGACAGGATAACTTACAACAGGCGTACACCCAAATGCTCCCCTGCATCAGGAAAACAGCCATGCGATCTATGAACAGTATACCTTACTACCGCTTGAAATGAAAGGCGACCCCACGCACAGGTCCATCATGAAGACCAAGCGTCACTTAGAAGAGGATATGGGGCTACCACCCACTGAGGCCCTGGAAAATACGACCAGGATGCGCAAACAACTCTTTCAGGACATGCTGCCCGAACAATATCCAGGCCTGCCCGACGACGATTAGGTCACACCGAGCAAAGATGAAAGTTTCTGAAACGGCGACTTCTGATTGGACAAGAGCAGTCGAGAAAACATCTAAAGCAGTAACGGGCAAGAACGAATATGACTGATACAGCGCCAAATGGCGGCCTCTGATTGGACAAGAGTCTTCTTGAAATGTAAACATACCCAACGCGGCTCCCCCAGTGTGGGTATGATGTACTGGAGGGGAGAATAAACCATATGAAAAGAAAAAAAACATGTTGTTGTTGTTGTTGTTGTTATCTCATCTCTCATCCTTGATGTTGTTGTTTTTCTTTCATCTGTGTATATCATGGCGTCAAGGCGTTATGCTAGGGCGCTAAGGCGTAACGACGGGCATTAAGGCCTAACGACGGAAGCTCGGAGCTCGGGGATGGAGTAGTCGGGAGCTCGGAGCTCGGGGTTGAGGCAGGCGGGATCTCAGAGCTCGGTGCCCCAAAACTGTTGCTTTCTATACTACTCCTAATCCCCCACCCTACCACTCTCAGCAGGCCCAGATAAGCCAGGGACCGATATTAGCCCTTTGGGATAGGGCTGATAGGAGTTTTCCCTTATTGTAGGGGTAAAGTCCGTCTTCCGCTTTTTATATTTTCGGGACAAATCCTAAATTTACATGCACCCACTCCCCACCCTACCTCTCTGAGCAGGTCCCGATAAGCCAGGGGACCGATATTAGCCCCTTGGGATAGGGCTGACAGGAGTTTTCCCTTATTGTAGGGGTAAAGTCCGTGTTCCGCTTTTTATATTTTCGGGACAAATCCTAAATTTACATACACCCACCCTGCACCCAGGCCCCGATCAGCCCCGGGGATCGATATTCGCCCTTTGGGATAGGGTTGATAGGGGTTTTCCTCTATTGTAGGTGTAAAGTCCGTGTTCCGCTTTTTATGTTTCCGAGATAAATCCTCATTTTACATGCACCCACCCGATTGACTTGATAGGTAGACCCCGATAAGCCCGGGGACCGATATTAGCCCTTTGGGATAGGGTTGATAGGGGTTTTCCTCTATTGTAGGTGTAAAGTCCGTGTTCCGCTTTTTATATTTTCGAGACAAATCCTCATTTTACATACACCCACCCATGACTTGCAAAATCCTTCCGTACGGACCCCAAGTCCCCGACTCAAATGAATGGACGGCATACAAGTCCGTACATGCACTCCTAATCACGTGACCGCCGCATGATGGAAAAAACCAGATACAAGTCTGTACATGCATTCCATATGGTGCTGGAGGAGCGCTTCACTTTGACACCTCACTCGGCCCAATCGGCCCATGCAGCGTATTGTCTGGGGACTAATTTCTGTCCGCGGAGGCAGACTGCATCACCGCCAGACCACATCACTGCGGAGGAATACATGCCCCATGCACTTGACCATCACGTGACCTCCACAAGACCTCCACATGAGACGGCGTCCTTTTTGAGACGGCGCACTCTTTTGCCGGTTTTCGCCCGTACTATAATGCACTTGACCTCGACGCCAGATTCTTACGCCAGGTCAATGTGAGGGTTTCCGTCTTCTATATACTACTCACCTCCCTAAACAATCTGATTTGCGCTTTCCATACTACTCCGCGGACCGAAAGCGACATCAGAAGCCTTGCGCGTGCGCAGTTAACATTGATGCGTCAAAGTTAAAATCAAAAAACGAAAAACGGACAAGTCGAGGCAATTTTCAATATTTGATTTTCATTTTTGGGCGAAGTAAAACGAAAAACGAAAATTGAAACTTGAATGTAAAATTTCAGTTTTTGATTCTGAGAAACCGAAAACGAAAAACGAAAATTGAAAATTGACGGTCAAATTTCAATTTTTGATTTTAAGAAACCAAAAACAAAAAACGAAAATTGGATTGTGCAAGGTTACACGGACCTTTGACAAATACCTGTAAATGAGCCAAAGGGGACTATAAAAAGTATAGTATATAGTGTTTCGTAAAGAAAGGGGTGAAAATATATGCAAATAACCAAAAGGGGACAGGGGACTGGGGACAGCCAAGAGAAAGACGTATATACTCATAAATACACTAATACCTGTAAATGAACCAAAGGGGACTGGAGACTGGGGACCGCCGTCACAAAGATATAGAGAATGAACATATATAGAGAGTATAGTATATAGTGTTTCGTAAAGAAAGGGGCGAAAATATATGCAAATAACCAAAAGGGGACGGGGGACTGGGGACAGCCAAGAGAAAGACATATACACTCATAAATACACTAATACCTGTAAATGAGCCAAAGGGGACTGGAGACTGGGGACAGCCAAGAGAAAGGCATATACCCTCATAAATACATACGTAAGGAAAGAATGAATGAATGAATGAATGAATAAGACTAAATGATTAACTTGATTACTTTTATTATTACTATATACACACACACACATGTGCTTGAGACATGGGGTTAAATATTTATATATATATATATATATATATAGGTTAAGGGATTAATTTTTATATATAGGTAATACCTTTATTTAACGTCACGTTACATGACTTACTAGCCCTTACGAGTGAAAGTGGTTGCATTTGTCACCAATTTATTGTTGTTCCCATACATCTCAATAATGAGTAGGCCTTGATTTTAGGCTGCAGTGTAGTCAGGTCATGTGATAGCCATTCGTTTTTGTCAGCAGACCAGATATAATTAAAATTGCCACTATGGACTATATCATTGCAGGGAAATATGTGAGCCTTACGTGTTACAGCGAGTTGCTGGTGGTCAGTGACGTTGACAATTGCACTTTTCTCGTCAAACTTGGTGAAGGAGACATCGCTTCACACTATTGGATCCATTCACAAAAGAGTGATTTTCAATGATTTTTGTCGGGTTTACCAAGGGTAAACCCTACATTAGTATCACTTTTCAGTTTTTCTTTTTTCTTCTGCACATGTGTAGTTTTGATCTCCTGCCCGGAGACTGTTCTCAGGCCTCGCACAAGCCATGCAATTCCAGGCGCTAAAAGTAATGGAATTTCGTTGAAAGGACATGGAAAGTCAGAGGAAATATATGTACAGAGTCCGGGAAAATGAGTGGAAAAAGCTAAGTTATTCTCTGAAGTTCAGCGAAATTTATTGCGGAATAAAAATCCAAACAGCCATGAAACGTGTTTGCTGGTGACCCTTCGCCAGATTGGAACAAGGTCAGACAGCTCATTTACATATTTTGTGTAGTCCATTGGTTGAACTAAACTCGTGACTGTTTCCCGCTGAATTAATATTCATATTCTGTGACGTGTATTGGTCGAGGTCATAATGTCGACAGCTGATTGGCTCACGCTCTTGACATCTGTACTAATTTACGTATCAGAACAGTCGCCATTTGAACTGGTCAAATTGCAGTCGCCATTGTTCGTTGGTTTGAAATTTAGCTTTGGGCTAATTTTGCCGATGCCGGGAAAATGCAAATTTAGTGAACATTGGCTGAGACTGGATGATTATAACTGTGGTTGTCCCGTCACGGTGAGAGGACAGCAACGTACACGGTGTGTCAAACAAATGTGGATCTGTCCAATATCGGCGATGGTCCTTTACGGAGCCATACAAAAATTACAGGATACACAAACTTTACACACATATTCTTGAGGTTGTTCTATAACTATATGGCACTTTATGAATTATTATTACGAATATGAATTTTAATATTTTTGAACATTTTTCAATCTTTGGTAAGCTACCTTACAACAAAAGTTATGATTCATATATAGTGCAAGATCACAAAGATGATCTTCACTTTAGATAGGGAATCGTCCTCAATGCGTTTTTGATACACACAGCTGGTGGGGCTAATTTTTGTCTAAAAAGCACCAAATTGACCATTTGAATAGATAAAGATAAAGAATAATCAAGACCTACAGACAAACACAACCAGACTTACAGTGGTTCAAACCTGCTGTATTTTGCACTTTTCGGTGCATTTACAGTCGACATTTTCTCTCCAAAATTCTCGTTGCAAAATTATGACACCTTTAACCAAAATCATATTTAGACTTATTTGTTGGTCAAAATAGCTAAAATTGGTTTTGGTTAAAGGTGTCCTATTTTTGTAACAAGAGAAAATCCGCACCGAAAAGTGCCTAAAAATACGAAAATAAGCCAACTTACCAACTTTAGTGAGCCATAAATCCGTGTTCGTGCATCTGCAGTCCTTCATTATTTCGGGTCTTATAATTCAGCATGAAGGCTGTACAAAATGGTCCATTTCATATCCCTTTGATAAAAGTGAAAGTTTGGCCCTTCAAACCGAACAGCTTGAGGACGATTCCCTATGTCAAGCGAACACCACCATTCTTCCCAAATATGGGACTAATAAACTCCTCTGATGCAAGTAAACCCGACATCAGTACTTTAAGTACTTTGATTTTTATCCCCAGTGGCCTTGGTCTTCTACCTTTTGACCGTAATAAGTGTTTTGTTACCCACAAGTGTGAGGTATTTCTGAAGATTGGTAGCATTCCACATCCTTGCACTGGAGTAATAACACAATTCTTTCCAATAATTTCCTGGTTTGGGGGAGAGCATCGTAACAGTAACCTTCAACCTATAAGCAGGCACGGCGGAACAGGGCGGTAGTGGCATGCCCCCCTCCCCAATATTTTCAGCAAAAAAAAAAGAGAGCAAAAAAGAAACAAAAAAGGCAGAAACAGATAAAAAAAAAAGCGATAAAGCGAATAACCTATATCTGTATTGAATGCAGATTTTACTTTTCAATAAGCACCCTTGAGGGGCACCCTTACTCATTCCATAATCCCAATTAAGTCATGGTTCGTTTGTCAAATCCAAGCCATGACGCATAGCTTGTACACTACAACGAATATCAGCCAACAGGAAATATTTGTGAGCTTATGATCTCTTCGAATATGCCCATATTTGAACGAAGTGAGTGCCAGTCACTATCTCCATCTAGTTGCTTTGAAGTCTGATGTTTATAGGCTATCCAACATTTTTAGCCCACCATCACCAGATGGTGGGCTGTTCAAATCACTTTTTGTCCGTCGTCCGTCGTCCGTCCGTCCGTCCGTAAACAATTCTTGTTATCGCGATTTCTCAGGAACTACTTTATGGATCTTTCTCAGATTTGGTACACAGGTTCCCCTTGGGGTCTAGTTGTGCAAGATACGTTTTCTGGTCCGATTCGAAAATCCAATATGGCCACCAGGCAGCCATCTTGGATTTCCCCATGAAACCTTGTTATCGCGATTTCTCAGGAACTACTGCATGGATCTTTCTCAAATTTGGTACACAGGTTCCCCTTGGGGTCTAGTTGTGCAAGATACCTTTTTTGGTCCGATTCGAAAATCCAATATGGCCACCAAGCAGCCATCTTGGATTTCCCCATGAAACCTTGTTATCGCGATTTCTCAGGAACTACTGTATGGATCTTTCTCAAATTTGGTAAACAGGTTCCCCTTGGGGCCTAGTTGTGCAAGATACCTTTTCTGGTCCGATTCGAAAATCCAATATGGCCACCAGGCGGCCATCTTGGATTTCCCCATGAAACCTTGTTATCACGATTTCTCAGGAATTACATCATGGATCTTTCTCAAATTTGGTACACAGGTTTCCCTTGGGGTTTAGTTGTGCAAGATACCTTTTCTGGTCCGATTCGAAAATCCAATATGGCCACCAGGCAGCCATCTTGGATTTCCCCATGAAACATTGTTATCGTCATTTCTCAGGAATTACTGTATGGATCTTTCTCAAATTTGGTACACAGATTCCCCTTGGGGTATAGTTGTGCAAGATACCTTTTCTGGTCCGATTCGAAAATCCAATATGGCCACCAGGCAGCCATCTTGGATTTCCTCATGAAACCGTATCACGATTTCTCAGGAACTACAGCATGGATCTTTCTCAAATTTGGTACACAGGTTCCCCTTGGGGTTTAGTGGTGCAAGATACCTTTTCTGGTCCGATTCGAAAGTCCAATATGGCCATCAGGCAGCCATCTTGGATTTCTCCATGAAACATTATTATCGTCATTTCTCAGGAACTACTGTATGGATCTTTCTCAAATTTGGTACACAGGTTTCCCTTGGGGTTTAGTTGTGCAAGATACCATTTCTGGTCCGATTCGAAAATCCAATATGGCCACCAGGCAGCCATCTTGGATTTGCCCATGAAACATTGTTATCGTCATTTCTCAGGAACTACTGTATGGATCTTTCTCAAATTTGGTACATGTCGGCGGATGAAACGGTGGGGCATATTCTATATATTGACTATAGAGAATATCCGTACCTTCACCTTCCATATCAAGGAGTTCAAATAATTCGGAATTAAAAAGTATTTCTTCGAGTTTTCTTTAGTCCATGCAGTTTGCAAGTGAACTGCCCCACCGTTTCGTCTGCCAGGGGTCGGCTACATGAAGGGACGTCACTCTTGTGACACAACGTCACAACTCGACAACTGTAGACTACTGCATGTTTCGATCCAAGGTAGATAATCAGGATTCAGACACTTTCGAAGTTTCAAATTTACTGCGCAGACTGGATCCCTTCAGTATTAAGTATTGTACCATCTTACTATTTTCGAGCATGGCATCTTAAAGGTATGTCTCAAACTATCCCAGTAAACAGAACAGAATTAGCAATCGTTCCTAATTATAAAATCTTAAAGTACGTTTCATAGCTCATGCCAAAATGTCAAAGAGATATTTGTCTTCGCTTTCAGTACCCAATGATGGCACGTGCAAAAATAAAAATAAAAAAATACTACAAAACGAAGACGAAGGATCCTCTGTACATGTACATTCACTTTCGGACTAACTTGTAGTCTTGTACTATAACAACCGACATAAGTACAGTTTCTAGAAATCTTGAAACTCCTGAAACTTAGAAAGATATCTTGGTGTTTTCCAGTGTCCCTTTTTCGATCTTTTTCGCTCAGATTCGAAATTCTGTAAACAAAATTACAAATCAATCGCTTGTTCTTAGTAACAATGGACAAAAAGATCCTCTTATCATTAGCTAACAATTATCGGACAATGGTGGGCGCCAAGATCCTTCAGGATCTCTCGTTTTTATTTAAGACACGCCCTCATGTTCTGTCCTCTCGGAGTTTTCCTTCAGCTTCTTTTCACTTAGGGAGCTTCTTGAAATAAGAACAGGAGTTCCTTGATAGGAATGGCATATGCCATTTAGGCAAATCGGATACACCATGCCCAATGTGGTCTTCTGATCTCGATGGATTAGAGTTCCAATTGGAATGGCTTATGCCATTCCTCTCTTGTTATGGCGGGTGGTTGGGTGGATTCAGGTTCTTGTTGCTTCAATGCATTTTGCTGAGAAGCAACAGGAACTTGATAATGTGATGTCTAGCGCTGTAATATAACTTGTCTTTATTGCACCATGTAAGCGTCTTGTGCGCTGTTCTCAGTGTTTTATAGGGTGGATGGAGGGTGGATGGTTCCATGCAGCTTCAAAGATTTCTTCTTTGAAGTAGCCTGAACACAACTGGGCTGGGTGGTGTTTAGTTGGTTCGTCGTGGTATAGCTGAAATATTGTTGAAAGCGACGTTAAATTCTATTCACTCACTCACCCTCTTGTTATGGCATAGCCATCCTTTGTCTGCCCAAAAAAAAGTACCGGTATGTCATGAAGTTCCTAGGAGTTCCAACTCGGCGCAGCATGCCTCTCTGTTTGGAATGCCCTAAATCAGTTCCTAGCGTGCCCCAATTTCAAGAAGCTTCCTTAAACTGAGCTTTAATCTCATAGCATTAGCAACAAATTTGAAGAAAAAACAAAACAAAACAAAAATCACACAAAAATAGTATATGTAGCATAAGCTGTCAACAGTTTTCATTGATGCCGGCAAGACATCGTGACGTCCCAAAAATATCAAATCCGTATCGCTGATCAATTTTCTTAATTTGATTTTCATTGTTAAATCGCTGTCTAGAGAAGGATGCAGATATGTATACGCCATATGCAGGTCCTACTGGAATATTACTGTCCAGAAGGGGATAGTTTACGACGTCGAAATTGTTATCATATCTCTTGTCGTAAAGTCGACGAGAGAGAAGGCTTATATGCTTCACTGCGTCATATATATATATAGCGATTATTCCTACGAAGTAGGCTACAGATCGCAAATTGTCCGGTAATGAGTCAGTGAGTCAGTCAGTCAGTCCATACGAATCCTTTCGTCGACAAAATAAGGAGAACCATTGACATTAGAACCTTTATTTTTGGCATGAACGTGCATTAGGGCATTGTTACCAGCAAGTTCTGATCTGAAATAATTCTGATTAAAATTAGATTTATAATTAACACTTCAGTATATTGTTATAGATATATGTAAACTGTAGCCTTTAACGTGTATCCTATTTCACATCCAAACATTTCATCATTGACCACATCAGGCTTCAAATTCAGGTCAAATTACCCACTGATGGTGAAGTATCCTACATCAACCAATTAAGTCAGTCTGGTGCAATAACCCAGCAGAAGAAAGAAAGATGTGGTATCATCCTTCAGATTAGTCTGTGTGAGCAACAATGATAAAAGTTTACTGAGGGTGAAACAAAGCCATGACGGCTGTTTAAAGGGTCTTAATTTATTTTCTTTGGGTAGAATTTAACTAGATAAAGTAACTTTGATCATCATGCCAAGAAAACTGTGGTCCGTTTTGCTCCAGCGTTTTATCGCGTTTAATGAGTATCAGTTTCCACCACCCAGTCCTGTCCGCCTAAAAATGCCCTGTCATTGATCCACACTCCACTGTATGCCACATGGCCCTATTACTGAGGTTAATCTTAACGTGCATCTGGGACAATTCCACAATTGCCCGACAGCATAGGCCTACTGCATATACCCTCAAACAATCAGCGCTGTTTGCATAACTTAAATTGTTAAACCATATCATTGAAATAATATAGCAGAAAACATTGATGTGAGTTATGATATGTACACTATGACCAAAGACATGTTCATAATGTGCTAATCGGATAGTTAGGACAATCATTACTTTGCATCAGAGAGAGTGTGACTTGGATTCAAGGGTTAAGACTTTGGAGGGAAATACAATTTTGACAGCAGAAATATGACCCCGCCATTTGCTGATTAGAGCGATAAAACAGGATAGGCTAAATGGACCCTTTTCAATGCAGTATTTCTTGGCATGGATGTGAAAATATGAGGACATACTTTGGGGGTTTTTTTTGTACCTCTTGAATATTGACTATATATCACACTTGGATATAATTTGAACAAAAAATTACATGTGTAAACAAAATATGTCTAAATTTCTCTTGTCATTTCAAATCTTGATCCATTTTGATTCCTTGATTAGGGGATACAGAATCACTGCCACGGAGTGTGTTGGTGTGTCACAGCAATGCAATTCCGATTCACACAACGAAGCTGAGGTGGTTTAACGTTTATCAATGAAGAAAATCACCGATCAACCGCCATAGAATATAATGTGAAACAAGAAAACCGGAATAGTACATTCATCAGATTGCCGATACCCAAAATGTGTTGTCTCATATATCTAGATAACAACGTGATGTAGAGACGCTATTTATTCGTCTTTGTACCGGTTATGCTCAGGAGAATGACATAGAATCATTATTATCTTGTGCATAGAAGGTGTTGGTCTTGAGTTGAATTACCGTAAACTACATAAATGCTACCTTTCTACCATAGTACTATATATAAAAATTTGGTGTATTGTTGGGAAAATAATGTGATTCAAAAAGTTGTTTTGATCCTGGACAAGGGCACTGAAAACCATTAAAGAGATGTAAATGTATTTTCACACGTAAAGCTTGAAATCTACTGAACCTATATTATTCAATCTGTTTCCTTTAATTAAAAAATTGTAAAATTTAATCGGCGATCGTTATTTATTTTTGGAATGAAGGCGCATTAGGAGACTGTTACCAACAAGTTCTGAGCTGACCTACTTTTGATGAACATTTCTGGTGATTTTTGATGAAAATCACTGGCGATTCTGACTTGGGCGGTGCCCATCTTAATATAGGCAGGATTTCAACTGGGGGTGGGGATTTCCAAGAGTTCAGTTCGCGTTCGAGTCCTAATGTCTAATGTCCTAATGTCTAAAATCGTCTATATAGCGTTTGGTGAATGAGAATGAACGGACTTTGAAATGACCGGTTTTGATAGCGTCGTATTCGTTAGAGAACAGATAAATTCAGCCAAAAGGGGTGCACAATTAGTACCCATTAGAATGCCTATATGCTGTTGATATATTGTGTCGCCAAATTTCACATAGATATTATTAATGAGAAATTCAAGCAGATCTGTAAACAGAGAAACATCCCATGAATGATATCCTTTGTTCCTACGAAGTAGGCTACAGATCGCAAATTGTCCGGTAATGAGTCAGTGAGTCAGTCCATCCGAATCCTTTCGTCGGCAAAATAAGGAGAACCGTTGACATTAGAACCTTGATTTTTGGCATGAACGTGCATTAGGGCATTGTTACCAGCAAGTTCTGAGCTGACCGATTTTGATTTATAATTATTTTTTTTATTATTTATTGATAGCTCAGCGAGTGCACTGTCATGCCCATTGGGAACCCTTGGCTGTATGTTTCACTGTATATATAACACAGTACAAAACGTGATGGGATAATGAAATAGGAAATGCTAATTTTCCATCATTTGTTAGTGCATTTATCTACACTGCTATTACTAACTTGCCATTCTTAATACACACAATTCAGTATATTGTTATAGATATATGTAAACTGTGGCCTCTAACGTGTATCCTATTTCACATCCAAACATTTCATCACAGACCAAATCATGCAGGCTTCAAATTTAGGTCAAATTGCCACTGATGATGAAATATCCTACATCAACCAATTAAGTCAGCCTGGTGCAATAACCCAGCAGAACATAGAAAGATCTGGTATCATCCTTCAGATTAGCCTGTGAGCAACAATGATAAAATTTACTGAGGGTGAAACAAAGCCGTCCTGCAAGCCACCCAAGGAATTTATCTGCTTGTGTTGGGACATTTTGTTGGTATCATGTAAGTTGTTTAGTAGTTTACTCATTCAAATCTCCATACCATATTTTCTGTTATTCAACAGACAAATTTCTTTACTGGTTTTAATTGTTTAAGTTTTACTGGGTTTCAACTGCTACAGATATCAACATAGTACTGATACTGTAGAAATGGGTAGTGTGAATTTAATTATTCCATGTTTAGTACAATTTGTTCACATGAATGGTGGAATGTCTGGACTCTCAAATGAAAGTGTGTTATACATGTACATAGCTCAAGCATGTCAGGTTTGAGGAACAAACATAGTTGCAATTAAGATATAACCAAAGAAATTTCATGACAATTATTGAATCTAAGTAGGCCCCTACCTAACAAAATTAGCTTAATAAAAAAGGCCTTCCTGGCGTAAACTGTTTTCTTTTGAGAGAGAATGGTATTTTCTGGGTTAAGAATTTCCTGTATAAAGATAGGTTGTTCAAGGAGGCTTTGTTTTTGCCGCTGTTGTGTGCATCAAGGGTATGGAAACATGATATATGCACCCAGAGCCCTGATCTACAGCTGTATAAAACTCAACATCTGGCATTGACGGCATGTTTAAAGGGTCTTAATTTATTTTCTTTGGGTAGAATTTAACTAGATAAAGTAACTTTGATTGTACTTCTTGAATATTGACTATATATCACACTGGGATATAATTTAAACAAAAACATTACATGTGTAATTATGTCTAAATTTTTCTTGTCATTTCAAATTTTGATTCCTTGATTAAGGGATACAGAATCACTGCCACGGAGTGTGTTGGTGTGTCACAGAATCACTGCCACAGAGTGTGTTGGTGTGTCACAGATTCACATCAGCACAGTAACTGGTAAACTATTCATTCAATCCCATCACTTTTAATCTTCAACAAAATATTCAATACTGTTTTAATCGAAAATTTCTGGTGATTTTTGATGAAAATCTCTGGTGATTCTGACTTGGGCTGCATGTGCCTATCTTAATATAGGCAGGATTTCAACTTGGGGCATGGGGGGGAGGGGGGTGGGATTGCCAAGAGCTCAGTGCCTGTCCTAATGCCTACCTTACTTCGTAGGTCCTGTGACGCATAGTCACACTGCCATGTTTGGCATATTCCTACGAAGTAGGCTACAGATCGCAAATTGTCCGGTAATGAGTGAGTCAGTCAGTCAGTCAGTCAGTCAGTCAGTCCATCCGAATCCTTTCGTCGGCAAAATAAGGAGAACCGTTGACATTAGAACCTTGATTTTGGCATGAAGGTGCATTAGGGCATTGTTACCATCAAGTTCTGAGCTGACCGAATTCTGATGGAAATTTGATGGCTCAGCGAGTGCAGTCATGCCCGTCGGGAACCATTGGCTGGATGTTTCACTGTATATATAACACAGTACAAAATCTGGTGGGATATGCCATCCGTAATTGTTTTTATGAAATAGGAAATGCTAATTTTCCATCATTTGTTAGTGCATTTATCTACACTGCTATCACCAACTTGCCAGCCTCAATACACACAATTCAGTATATTGTTATAGATATATGTAAACTGTGGCCTTTAACGTGTATCCTATTTCACATCCAAACATTTCATCACAGACCACATTAGGCTTCAAATCCAGGTCAAATTGCCCACTGTAAGTCAGCCTGGTGCAATAACCCAGCAGAAGAAAGAAAGATGTGGTATCATCCTTCAGATTAGTCTGTGTGAGCAACAATGATAAAAGTTTACTGAGGGTGAAAAAAAGCCATCACGGCATGTTTAAAGGGTCTTAATTTATTTTCTTTGGGTAGAATTTAACTAGATAAAGTAACTTTGATCATGATGTGAAAATATGAGCACATACTTTGAGGTTTTTTTGTACCTCTTGAATATTGACTATATATCACACTGGAATATAATTTAAACAAAAAATTACAAGTGTAAACAAAAGATGTCCAAATTTTTCTTGTCATTTCAAATCTTGATCCATTTTGATTCCTTGATTAGGGGATACAGAATCACTGCCACGGAGTGTGTTGGTGTGTCACAGCAATGCAATTCCGATTCACACAACTAAGCTGAGGTGGTTTAATGTTTATCAATGAAGAAAATCACCGATCAACCGTCATAGAATATAATGTGAAACAAGAAAACCGGAATAGTACATTCATCAGATTGCCGATACCCAAAATGTGTTGTCTCATATATCTAGATAACAACGTGATGTAGAGACGTTATTTATTCGTCTTTGTACCGGTTATGCCCAAGAGAATGACATAGAATCATTATTATCTTGTGCAGAGAAGGTGTTGGTCTTGAGTTGAATTACCGTAAACTACATAAATGCTATCTTTCTACTGTAGTACTATATATAAAAATTTGTTGTATTGTTGGGAAAATAATGCGATTCAAAAAGTTGTTTTGATCCTGGACAAGGGCACTGAAAATCATTAAAGAGATGTAAATGTATTTTCACACGTAAAGCTTGAAATCTACTGAACTTTTTATTATTCAATCTGTTTCCTTTAGTTAGAAAATTGTACAATTTAAATCGGCGATCGTTATTTATTTTTGGAATGAAGGCGCGTTAGGAGACTGTTACCAACAAGTTCTGAGCTGACCTACTTTTGATGAAAATTTCTGGTGATTTTTGATGAAAATCACTGGCAATTCTGACTTGGGCGGTGCCCATATTAATATAGGCAGGATCTCAACTGGGGGTGGGGATTTCCAAGAGTTCAGTTCGCAATCGAGTCCTAATGCCTACTCTACTTCGTAGGTCCTGTGACGTTAGTCACACTGCTCATGTATGTAGTTGAGATAAATAGCGCTATATGACTTCTGATATAGCGACGATCAGTTTTCTTGAAAACCGATACTATTAATGAACTATGTCGGTAAGTCAGATCCTGATGAGGGATGGTAATCCCATGTGGGTACATATCTGTACGGCATGTTTCCTTTTGCATCAAGTTCATTTGTAAGACGTTTTGATTTTTTTAATATCCACATAGATCCAACGCCAACGAGTTTTCAGAGATAGTGGCGCAATACCTTTCCTAAATGCTTTTACCTCCTGCTTGGCCCTCGTCAACAGCGTTGAAAGAAGCTTGGTGGTGCAGCTTCTAGAATTAGTTACGTATCTAGCTATGTATGGTATATTTTTATTAGTGGTTGGAAGACAAATACCTCCTTTCTTGAGAAACGTTGTGGGGTTGTTAAATAAATGTTCCAGCGTAAATGCAGTTTGGGATAAGTAGACGTATTTGATGATGATGTGCTTATACTCAATTCTTTAACCAGTATCTTGAAAAAGTAATATTTACAAATGAATAGTATATAACTTGGAGCTTTGTCTGCTGGGACTCGAATTTACTGTGAAGATTTGCTATAACTTCTTGCAAATTGAGGTTTCTCGGAATATGTTTTGATTGGGGAAGGGTACTTCTGTCAGTATGGCGGATTGTTTCCACGACCTTGCTCTTGGTGAATTACAGCCAATCAGCGAGTACTGTAGGTTCAATTTTTTATACGCCCGCCAAAAGGCGGACGTATTACGTGATGGCGGTTTCCGTCCGCTTGTTCGTCTGCTTGTCCGTCTGTCCGTCCTTCGTGTCTGGTCTATACCTGGGACAGTTTTTTATCTACAGTTCGAATTTTTGATGAGTGGATACCCTACTGGGAGACGATGTGTCGCGTATCAAAATGAAGGTCGATGTCAGAGTGCAAAGGTCACTGGTCTAAAAAACAGGAAATCACTGAAGTGTTCGTGTCCGGTCTATGTCTGTGAATGTTTTCTATCCAGAGTTGCAATTTTTTGTGAGTGGATACGCTAGGTGAAGACGATGTGTCGCGTACCAAAATTGAGGTCGAGATCAGAGGTCAAAGGTCACTGTTGCCTGAAATCAGGAAATCATTGATCATTGACAGTTTTCTATCTACAGTTCTAATTTTTTGTGAGTGGATGCCCTAGGGGAGAACGATATGTTGCATACCAAATGTAGGTAGAGATCAGAGGTCAAAGGTCAGCGGGAACGAAACATCAGGAAATCATTAGAAATTTCTAATTTTTTGTGAGTGGATTCAATAACCGATGTCTTACTAGTTATTTATTTACTCTGTACTCTCTTGTAATCTGTGAGTATTCATCCGACCTTCTTTATCACTAGTTAAGCATGCTCGGTTGTCTATCCAGCGCGTCACGTCTATTTATGTAATTTTGCAACAACTAAATGTTCTCGTCCTAAGCATTGATTTCTCGACAAATTAGCAATAGTGGTGCTTATATCTTATTCACCGCCTCTGTATATATAATAACATTTCCATGATTTGTATATATAATTTTATTTCCACAAAAACTATATATAGTCCTGTCGCTGAAATTAGCCTATGTATATTCACTTGTTAATTCGGGATAGAACAAGCCCCCTGGGGTTTTATTCCCGCCACATATGCGGCTAACTACTCATTCCTGTATATTCTGCATATCTGTTTTCTCTTGCTGTGTGGTGAATAAATATTCATTCATTCATTCATTCATTCAATAGGGGGGAATGAAGTGTCACCTACCAAAATGTAGGTCAGGTTTGAAGATCAAAGGTCACTGTGACCCCAGAATCAAGAATGCATTAAAAATAACTTTTTTCTGCTAGTAGATACATTAGAGCGACATGATGTGTTACATTCCAAAATTTGGGTCAACGGCCAAGGTCACTGTGATTTTTTGTGTCCGTTGATACATTGAGGGAAGACGATGTGTCGTGTATACCAAAATTTAGGTCAAGCTCAAAGTTCAAGGTCGCTGTGACCCAAAAATCAGGAAATCATAAAAAATAACTTATTTCTGCCAGTAGATACATTAGAGGGACATGTGTTACATACCAAAATGTGGGTCAAAGGTCAAGGTCACTGTGACCCCAAAATCAATAAAAGTCACATTTTCATATGCCTGTCGAAGACGAGGTCGTGCAATACGATGTTGCGTTCTGTCCATTCATCCATAAACATTTGTTGTCCATGCGATATCTCTATGCATTGGTACCAAACTTGGAGTTTACCTTACTCGCATGGAAAAGAGGAGTCATACATTTTGAGATCAATTTGTCAAAGGTCAAGGTCAAGTTTAGCTGACTATACGTGTTAGGTTAGAATATTCAGAGTTGTCTCCCCTACATGTATATGGCATTTGTCTTGTGGAGTTGTCTCCCATGTTTGAAACAGCTACATTTAGTTAAACTGATGTGAAATAAAAACCATACATTTACTAATTTAACGGGGAGAGGGGTCCTTTATGAATTTCATACCTGTTTATTAACTCAAGAACAAAGGTTTACTTGATCACTTTCTTCTTCTTTCATGAAAAATTCTCTCACCGTAAAGGAACCCATTTGCAGGAAAACTACTATTTTCTTGTGTTTGACTATTGTCGATTTCAGTGTGGCATATGTGAGCTCTCGGCTCTTGTTTCAAGGTAAACTAGTTACCAAGAGTTAAGCCAATTTTAGTTGATCATTCAATATAAGATGTGATATATGTTACATTCTCAGAAGCACAAAATCGTAGACCTTTCTCTGGATTGTTAGCTACCAATTGGAATCAAGGCTATTAATCAACCTTGAAATTTGGACCAATGTAATTCCAGGTATACGGGCGTATATTGAAGCCCCTTGGGCTCTTGTTCTCGTTTTGACCACTCAATAACGTACTGCTTCAGTGTAGTCAGGACTATGTTCTGATCGGCCCCGAAGACAGCTATATCTGTAGTACTAAAATCAGCGAGCACTACAGAAACCCGATTTGAAAGCTGAGGGTCACTCAGGTAGATGCATTCAAATCGCAGAAGGCTTTGATCAGTTTTCAAATAGATGTACCAGTGTTTCTGATAAAACTGTTTTATTTGGAGACCGGTGGCTGGAAGTAGGAAATGTTTCAGAACAGCCTCCAATATGCAGAGATAAATAAACTATATTCACTCGACATCCATCCCTTCAATGTTTGTTTTAACTGCAATTTCTGTTTGTTTTTCAAGGTGCCAGCTATTATATTGGCAGGAGTGATTGCTGGTGGAGGATATTATTTACTAACAAGGAAGACCGGTACGAGAATCTTTTACTAAGGTCCATTTTAATTAACCCTTTAAATGCAGGTAGCCTTAATAATCGTGCATGCACTATAAGTAGTAGATTAAGCGTATCTGGAACCATATTGACCTACTTCCTACAGGGGGCGCCACCAGTCTTGTGACGTCACTTTCAGTTCCGGTCACGTGACCGGAAGGGACTTTTGACCCCTGCGCATGCGCACAATACCGCATATTAATACTGGGGCGCAGAGATCAAAGGTCACTTCCGGTAACGTGACAGGAACCGAAAGTGACGTCACAAGACTGGTGGCGCCCCCTGTAGGAAGTAGGTCAATATGGTCCCAGGCACGCTTTATGGATATTAATAATGGTGATGGACCAAATGGGTCGTTGGAGGTGTCAAAGTGAAGCGCTCCTCCAGGGCGATCAAGTCATGGATGGATACATGTAAAATTAGGATGGGTTTGAACATATAAAATGCGGAATCCCCTTTGGATTATGGACGCGGATATTCTCTAATGGACGACGGCTGGATTATGAATGACGGACTAGACGCTTGTAATTCACCCCTAAAATAGGGGAAACCCTTTTCAACCAGGTTTAGCGGGGCTAATATGGCTTCCCAGCAGATCGTGGCCTGCCGAGAGGCAGGGTGAGTGAGTGGGTGTAAGTAAAACTAGGATTGGGTTTGAACATATAAAAAGCGGAACACGGACTTTACCCCTAAAATAGGGAAAACCCCTATCAACCAGGTCTAGAGGTTCTAATATGGCTTCCCGGTGGATCGAGACCTGCCGAGAGAGGCAGGGTGGGTTAGTGGATCTGTAAATTTAGGTTTGGGGTTGAACATATGAAAAGCGGAACATGGACTTTGCCCCTAAAATAGGAAAAAACCCTATCAACCAGGTCTAGAGGGGCTAATATCGGTCCCTGGCGGCTCGGGGCCTGCCGAGAGACGCAGGGTGTTTTAGTGGGTGTATGTAAATTTAGGATTGGGGTTGAGTATATTAAAAGCGAAACACGGACTTTACCCCTAAAATAGGGAAAACCCCTATCAACCACGTCTAGCATTTTGAGGTCGAGTCATATCCGGGTCAACGGTCACATCCGGGTCAAACTTCACTTCCGGTCACGTGACGGCCCAACAAGATCTCCCCCTAAACATTGGTCTGTTAGGCCCTATTTTAACGCCTTATCTTAACGCCTTAACGCCCTAGCATACCAGTTTTTATACGCCCGCCAAAAAGGCGGACGTATTATGTGATGGCGGTTTCTGTCCGTGTGTCCGTCTGTCCGTCCCCCGTGTCCGGTCTATATCTGGAACACTTTTCTATTTACGGTTCCAATTTTTGGTGAGTCGATACCCTACGGGGAGACGATGTGTCGCGTACAAAAATGAAGGTCGAGGTCAGAGGTCAAAGGTCACTGGCCTGAAAAACAGGAAATCACTGAAGTGTTCGTGTCCGGTCTATATCTCTGAATGTTTTCTATCCACAGTTGCAATTTTTTGTGAGTGGATACATCAGGTGGAGACGATGTGTCGCGTACCGAAATTCAGGTCGAGGTCAGAGGTCAAAGGTCACTGTTGCCTAAAATCAGGAAATCATTGATCATTGATAGTTTTCTATCTACAGTTCTAATTTTTGGTGAGTGGATGCCCTAGGGGGAAACGATGTGTGGCATACCAAATGTAGGTCGAGGTCAAAGGTCAGTGGTACCGAAAAATCAGAAATCATTAAAAATTTCTAATTTTTTGTGAGTGGATTCAATAGGGGGAAATGAAGTGTTGCATACCAAAAGGTCGAAGGTCAAGGGTCACTGTGTCCCAAAAATTATGTCAAGGCCGAAGGTCAAGGTCACTGTGACCACTAAAATTATGAAATTGTTAAAAATCATGATTTTTTGTGGTCCATTGATACACTGAGGGAAGATGATGTGCCATGTACCAAAATTCAGGTCAAGGTCAACGGTCAAGTTCACTGTGACCTCAAAATCAGGAAATCATTCAAAATAACTTTTGTTGTTGTTGTGGCAGTAGATACATTAAGGGACACGATGTGTTACATACCAAAATGTTGGTCAAAGGTCAAGGTCATTGTGACCTCAAATTCAAGAAATCATTAAAAGAAACATTTTCATATGCCTGTCGAAGAGGAGGTCATGTAATGCGATATTGCGTTCTGTCCAGTCATCCATTAACATTTGTTGTCCATTTGTTGTCTCTGGTTTCAAGGTATGGATTGGTACCAAACTTTGGGTATACCTTACTTGCATGACAAAGAGGAGCCATATTCATTTTGAGATCAATTTGCCAAAGACCAAGGTCACAGTCCCCCAAAACTGAATCAAGTTTAGCTAACTATATGCGTTAGGTTGAAATATTCAGAGTTGTCTCCCCTACATGTATATGGCATTTGTCCTGTGGAGTTGTCTCCTATGTTTGATACATGTAAGAAACAGCTACATTCAGTTAACTGTTGTGAAATATAAACCGTACATTTATTAATTTAACGAGGAGAGGGGTACTTTATGAACTTATACCTGTTTATCAACTCAAGAACAAAGATTTACTTCATCACTTTCTTCACATTTTTCTACCTTCATGAGCAATTTTCTCTCGCCTGAAAGGAATTCATTTAAAGGGAAACTACTATTTTCTTGTGTTTGACTATTGTCGATTTCAGTGTGGGATATGCGAGCTCTCGGCTCTTGTTTCAAGGTCACCTAGTTACCAAGAGTTAAGACCATTTTAGTTTATCATTCAATATAAGATATGAAATATGTTACATTCTCAGAAGCACAAAATCGTAGACCGTTCTCTGGATTGCTAGCTACCAATTGGGATCAAGGCCATTAAACAACCTTGAAATTCAGACCAGTGTAATTCCAGATATATGGGCGTATATTGAAGCCCCTTGGGCTCTTGTTCTTTCTGGGAAAACCTCTGTTCTATTTATATATCACTCGGGAGTAGTAGAGAACGGAGAGTTTCGGAGGTGCAGTGAATAGCGTTTGGGGAGATGAGGGCCTTTTTCCATCCGGCTACGTGGTAACATTACCTTAGCGTATGTGAGGAGGAGGTGGAGGAGGAGTAGGAGTGAGGAGGAGGAGGAAGAAGAAGAGGAATGAACTTGAGTGAGTGAGTTGTCATATAAGGTAGGTTGTACACAATTAGCCTCAGTCTGTAATCATGCTCTGATCGGGTACCATGTCGAGTACATGTACGTTCTGTCAGAGAACCTTCTCTCGTCGCGACAACATTCTCAGACACATTCAATGCAAACACAACCAAGAGACACCACCGAGTCTCGCTATAGGTCCACCCATAGTGGAATGGAGCATCGCTATACGATGACGGTGAGCGGCCCTACGGCATGTGGAAAGACGTCCTGGGTGATGAAGTTCTTAGAGGAAGGTATGGCAACCCCAGCTCCAACACGCGTTGTACAGTGTTATAGTCAATGGCAGCCTGCGTACGAAACTACACGATTACAGAATGTGACCAAAGGGTCTCATCATCGCAATCTGTCCGTCATCTATTTGACCCAGAATCTCTTTCCTCAAGGGAAGACGTCCAGAGATATTGCCTTGAACTGTCAACACTTTGTGTTGTTCTCCAATCCCATCGACAGAGCACAAATCCGTGTGTTTGGTAGTAGAATTTATCTTCAGGTCATCGACCATTTCATACAGGCGTTTCAGGCCGCGACAAGTCGTCCGTACGGCTACCTGTTCGTAGACTTTAAAGCTCATACCCCCGAAGATCGCCGATTGACGACCCACCTGTTACCCGGCGAGGGGTCACCACAACGTCATATACCCCTACACCATCAAGCGAGTCCAAATCTGGCAGAGCCCGTTCAGTGGCAGCTACCCACCTTCTTCATACCATCAGTCCCGGAATATCACCCAACCGTGAAGGACCAACTCAAACCCGCACAAGGGAATGAACACAGTGTTAACTCGAGGCTATGAAAGCATTTGTTCATAGAAAGTATGGACGCCGAGATGGGCGAGACGTTGGGGGTCACAGAAAACAAATTTCACCACAAAGGTTATTCGAAAGAGGAAGCCGCAATTTTAACCCATAACACGTTAGCACCCAAACTACAACAGGCTTTACGTCAGCAGTATGCCGACCTCGTGATCCATATGAAATCAAAAGAACAGCGTCGATGTTGAAAACCTCGGGCATGAATTGGAAAGCGGCGTATGCCGCTAGATCCTGTGTTAAATGTGACGATTTTAATCAACGTCACAACACATTGTTGCAGAAACTTATAAAACGGGGCTACACCACCAAGCGGCTCCACTCAAAGTCTCTCAAATTTTGCGATACGTATCGCATGCTGATAGCAAAATACGAGCGTAGCTCTATGGCGTACTATGTTCTATGGTGTTACGTTTCGTAACTTGTGTCTAATTCGGCTTAACCCGGGGCTAGGGGCCGTATGAACCCGTGTACTTCAAGATACTCATGGTACTCATATGAACAGTCACAATCAAAGCGTGACTGAGATACATCATTCTTCAGATGACGACTTTACAACGAATATTATGGATTAAGAATACTGAGCAGCGATACGGATTTGATATTTTTGGAACATCATGATGTCTTGCCGGCATCATTGAAAACTGTTGACCGCTTCTCTCTTGCAGGAAACAAGTCTATGTTTATGTATACTATGATTGTCTTTTTGAATTTGGTGCTAATATTGTTATATGGAATATGGAATAGGTCTTTGGATTATGGACGCGGATATTCTTTAATGGACGACGGTTGAATTATGAATGACGGACCAGACGCTTGTAATAGCAATAGCACAAAAGAAACATTTGTTTGAACGCATTAAGACCAACAGCGTCTCACTATAAACCGACCACACGGCACCATCTTCCTCATTTCACCATGAGCACTATAGAGTCCACCTTGTTTGAACACAACAACGAGGATATTCTAGCCGAAGCGTTACGTTAAGCCAATGTCGATGCTATTATTGATATAGCTCAAAGTGGAATCACCGTTCAGCACCAACGCATGCGTTGTCATCTTATTACGCTCATAGATGACATCCAATGGGTGACACGTGTATGTTTTCTGCTGCATAAGAAACAGATAGTACCCGAAGAGGATACCAACACAACTACCCGTGCCCAAAATCTGCTGACCCTGCATGAGGCATTTCAAACCTTTTATGGGGACGCAGTTGAAGACGGGAAATTATCTTCTTCAACCCCAACATAATGATGTCCGTCCGTAGATGATCGACAATGCATAAGGCGTTGTGATAGAACGTTAAGGTGTTGAGATCGGCGTTAAGGCGTTGAGACGGGCGTTAAGGCATACAGATAGGGCGTTAAGGCGTAACAACGGGCGTTGATGGGCGTCACTGCATTTCGATGAATTAGTGAAAATAGTGGAATATCTAGAAAATCAGAGCTTCTGAGCTATTTCACCAGGGCGTTGAAGCGTTAAGCTGGGCGTTGTCGGCCGTTACTCTCTATAAACATGATAAAAGGAAGTGTCCCCAAAACGGCAAACAGTCGACGTTCAACCGTCAACATGGCTTATACATTCTCTGAGTGCGAACGCACGTTCATCAGACATTACGATATGATGCGACACCAGAAGAATATACATGGGATTGAAGACATCGAGGAGTCTACTGAGACTGATACAGAAACAGAGATTGCAGAGAGTCTATCGACTGATATCGAAACAGAGACCGCGGAGAGTCTATCTAGTGATACGGAGAGCTTGACCTCAAATAGTCAGCCTACGTCCCAGGGAAGTGAGAAAGAACCTACCTTCTGAGATAGTTATGCTGCGGTAATCGAAGACGGCGGACAGGATAACTTACAACAGGCGTACACCCAAATGCGCCCCTACATCAGGAAAACAGTCATGGCCATCTATGAACGGTATTGCCTGCTGCCGCTTGAAATGAAAGGCGACCCCACGCACATGTCCCTCGTGAAGACCAAGCGTCACTTGGAAGCGGATAAGGGGTTACCACCCACCCACCGAGGCCTTGGAAAATCAAAATGCGCAAACAACTGTTTGAAGATATGTTGCCTCAACGGCACCCTGGCCTGCCCGACGACGATTAGAATAAACGGATCAGAGCGAACATGGCCGAAGATTGAACTTTCTGAAATGGTCACTTCTGATTGGACAAGATCAGCCGAGAATACATCTTACGGGCAAGAACGAATATGGCAGATGCAGCGCCAAATGACGGCCTCTGATTGGACAAGAGTACTTCAGTTGTAAACATATCCAACGCGCCCCGCACCCCAATTGTAAACATATCGAACGCGCCCCCCCCCCCCCCAAGGTGGGCATGATGTAACATTGGGGAGAATAAACTATATGAAAACATGTAGTTGTTCTCTCATCTGTCATCCTTGTTGTTGTTTTTCTCTCATCGCTCTACATCATGTCAAGGCGCTAAGCTAGGGAGTTACGATAAGGCGTTATGATCATACCGTTACGGCGTTAAGCTAGGGCGTTAAGGCGTAACAGCGGGAGCTCATTGGACCAGGGATGGTTTGGACATCAAAACATCCATGATTCCCAATGGTTTAGGTGTAAAGTCCGTGTTCCGCTTTTTATAGTTTCGGGACAAATCCTAATGTTATATGCAACCCTGCAGATGCCACCATACCCCCTTCCTTGAATGATTCCCCATGGTTTAGGTGTAAAGTCCGTGTTCCGCTTTTTGTATGTTCAAACCCAATCCTAGTTTTACATACACCCAGTGACCCATCCTGCCTCTCTCGGCAGGCCCCGATCCGATGGGAAGCCATATTAGCCCATCTAGACCGGGTTGATAAAGGTTTCCCTATATTAGGAGTAAAGTCCGTGTTCCGCTTTTTATATGTCCAAACCCAATCCTAATTTTACATACACCCACTAACTCACCCTGCCTCTCTCGGCAGGTCCCGATCCGCTGGGCAGCCATAGGGTCCATACCACTATTAAAATTTACATTGGCGGCAATGTTAAAAACTGTTAACGTAATTGCATCTCCTCGATTAATTAATTAAGTCTCGACTTCCATGTTTCGGCCAGAAGTACTTTAATTCAAGTACTACAACCGGACAGACTTCTTGACGGGGGTCGCCCATTGAAATTTTGAGTTATGCGCGCTCCTACAAATGACGTCATAATTTTGGCTTTTTTCTCTGCTTTCAGAAAGCGGTGCACAGTCACCCAAATAGTCCCTCTTGGCAACTCCTTATTAGGCCTTGAGTTAAAATCAAACTCACAGCGGAACCAAACACATACCATACTCCAATCACCCACCACTGGCCTTCAATTATTCCTCGCAACAGAGACTGGAAAAAATATTGAAAACAATTCACCTCTCTGGCAGAGGTTGCCTAAAGGGGTTAACGGATCGGCACTATTTTTAATAGTGGTCTGGTACCTACTATTAGCCCCTCTAGACCGGGTTGATAGGGGTTTTCCCAATTTTATGAGTAAAGTCCGTGTTCCGCTTTTTATATGTTCAAACCCAATCCTAATTTTACATGCACCCACCCATGACTTGATCGCCCTGGAGGAGCTCTTCACTTTGGCACATCCCACGACCCATTTGGTCCATCACCATTATTAATATCCATAAAGCGTATCTGGGACCATATTGGCCTACTTCCGACAGGGAGCGCCACCAGTCTTGTGACGTCACTTCCGGTTCCAGTCACGCGACCGGAAGTTACCTTTGACCCCTGCGCATCATTATTAATATGCGGTATTGTGCGTTTGCGCAGGGGTGACCGGAACCGAAAGTGACGTCACAAGACTAGTGGCGCCCCTGTGGAAAGTAGGTCAATATGGTCCCAGATACGCTTTATCTACTACTACTATATTTTAATGAAATATATCACACACAAAAATACGAAATATGCAAATATTATACTTCTTCATATTGCCTTATCAGTTATTTCCCTAAATACGTATATTTGCATTGAAAACAATAACTTTCCGACGAAAGACCAGCCAAATTCGATAGAAAAGATCTTGGTTGACTACTGATGGGCATGTATTGATTTTTCTCTTGATAGTGAAAGCTGTGTGGTATCATGCAAGTGACAATCCAAATAGAAGCTATCGATCACATATAGTAACAAGGCTACGAAATTGTCACAACATGGATATCCGAGTTACAACGACACCTGATGGACAGCGCCGACCCTTAATCGTTGAAGCAGTCTGCGTTTCCACTGCCTTCTATGCGGTTAAACACGCTCTGGAGAATCTCCCACACCAGAACATATATCAGCGTAAGTCACGACAAAAGTAAATAGTGAATGTTGCATGATTGCGATTGACAGAAAAGAAACATAAGTATACCCGGAGATGTTGAAAACGAGCGTATAGAGTTATATTACCATGTCTGGCGAGATATTGGAATCTATTACCCCCGCTCCCTCTCCCGTAACAAACTTATCGTAGCGACTGTTTGAACTTACCTTGGGGTCAGGTGCACAATTATGTCCATATGCGAATTTTCAAAATCATCTAATAGGAGAAGTTAGTTATACATCACCCCACTTAAGTCATACATTTTATTCCCCACTCGATCGATCTGCTGGAATCTATCATATACCCTGGAGATTTTACCTACCGTTAACTTACGTGAACCATTCGGTGTACCAAACAGGATATGGAAAATATTGTAGAAGTTATAGCCGTTGCAGTTTTCGAACAATATAATCTATAATATACAAGCGTCTACTCTGTCATTCAATATTCAGCCGTCGTCCAATAAAGAATTTCCGCGTTCATAATCTAAAGACCTAACTGATATAATAACATTAACACCAAATTAAAAGGATAATTCATAGTATACATAAAACTAGACTAACTCTTTGCAGACAAAAGTGGTCAACAGTTTTCAATGATGCCAGCAAGACATCATGATATTCCAAAAATATCAAATCCGTATCGCTGATCAGTATTCTTAATCCATATGACGTACGTTGTATAGTCGTTATCTAGAGTATGATGTATCTCAGTCACGCTTTATTGTGCCTGTTCATATGCACACTGTGAGGCTCTTGAAATAGATAGGTTCATGCGGCCTCGGATTGAGCGAAATTAGACACAAGTTAAGAAACGTTACGCCATAGATCTTGCACGCTATATATATATATATACACTCGTATTTTGCTATCAGTATACGATATGTATCGCCAAAATTTAGAAACTTTGAGTGGAGGCGCTCGATGATATAGCCCTGTTTTACAAGTTTCTGCAATAATGTTTTGTGACACTGAAAATAATGTCATCGCTCTAGATAATGCCAGAGATTTCACCTTATCGTGCCCCATTTTCGCAAATTTCAAAGTTACTGAAATGACGTCAGATTAACAAAACGGTACTTTTCAAGCCAAAATTGTAGAAAATGTGTTGACCTTTGGCGGAGATTTTCCTAATGTGCGCATATTGTAAGATTTGGACTCTGCGCCAACACGTGAAACAAAAATTGTGTGTTTGGGAGGTTCCGGTCAAAAGTGAAGATATTATATCAACTGTGCGCCATGTGATTGTTCTCGTTCTATATGATGATATGCTGTCGATTATATAAATAGTGGCACTATATACAGACTCGGAATCTGAAAATATGTTTCATTTTTCGTCTACTCAATTGTAAATCGGAAATCAATTATCGCTTAATAAGTACTTATAGACCCATACAAGCATAAAAAATGGCAATTACGACTATCTTTCCATGAGTTATAACTTCTATATAGTTACCATGTGTGTCATGATTCTTCATAGTCTATACCAATGAATGCAATGTTAGCTTCTTCTTTCATCTCCAGTTGGTCCCAATGTCGCCGTGATAATTCTACAGAGGGTGGCACCCCATGTTCAAGGGAGGCAAGCCACTTCCGGGAGAGATCTGCGCCAACAGTTTCCGGAGTACAACACTCTTGGGCTGATAGTGGAGTTTCAGGTTCACAATGGGCAACTGTATAGGAACAGAGAAAACCGCAAGTCCGCGCAACTACTGTATAATTTCCTCTCGAAATTCGTAGAATAATTTGTCTATTGCAATGGAGTTCTATAGATTCTCCTAGCCCATCAGCCACACGGCAGAATTTCTGACAATTTGTCTGACTGGGGTCAGAGAGTTCTCTCCCGCCAAAAGCGCTGATTGTGTGCGACCACGAGATTACCGTAAATTCAAGTAAACAATAATTAAAAAACTTAAGCAGTCGTTCGGCAACATTTATCTCACATATATTTATTAATGAATAATTTCCCTTCCTTTTCAGCCCAAGTTTAACAAGATCAGTTATATTCTTCGTCTTTGTAGCGCTTTTAACTTCTACCTGATTCCAAACGGAAAACGGAGTCTGTTGAGGTTTCGTTGAAACAAACGAAATGAAAGCTCAGTTGGTAAATACTGAAAGAGGCGGAGAATGAAACGGATCATGTCGAAAGTGGAATAATCATGAAGGGAAAGTACTTATTAATAAATATATGTGAGTTACGTGTTGTATGACGGCCGAATATTTTTTAAAATAATTTTTAATTAAAGTCCCGCAGCCGAGTGGTCGCGAAAAAATCGGCGTTTTTTGTTGGACAAAATTGTCGAACTCCGGCCAGACAATCTGTAAGAAATTATCCGTCGTATGACTACTGAAGGGTTCGGGGAAGCCTATACTGTAAATGTAACTTCAAGATAAATATCTAGAAAGTGTAATCTGACAGAAAGCCATGCACACGAATCTACATGCGACTTCAACAATGCTTATGTACAGGGAATTCTTATACGATGAGGAATTAGAACTTTCTGCGTTATCTCCGGAACAACAAAAAATGGAGAGCTGAAACTCCATGACTTTATAGTTTATCATATTGGGTTCATTTTGAGCCTATTTGCATAACCCCCCGAGCAGAAAATCATGGGGGGAATTCAAGATGGCGGCCACGTGGTGTTCCAGAAAAGTGATGTTTTTGTCATATTTCTTCAAAATTTCTGCTTTTTCGCGATGAAAAGTGGGCAAAAATGATTTTATTACACATCACATTAATATTTGCTAATTTATTATGCAGTTTTTGCGGAGAAATTGCATAAATAAAGAAATCGAAAAATCTGACTGAAAAATCGACCAAAAATGCCGTTTTTGAAAATGACGTCACCGTGAAGTCATCAAAGCGGCCATCTTGTTTTTTTTTACATTTTCTGGTAGAGATTCACCCAAGGGTATAGTGTGCTAAGTTTCAGCCCCCTAGCTAAAGGGGTAAGACAAATAATTAACCCCCCCCCCCCAAGGCCACAAAAGGTTCCAAAATGCCCAGGCCAGGGTCCCTGTCATTCAATTTGTTAAACTTGTGGCAGTGATGTAGAATTTTTCAGATGTCAACATGAAATGACAGTGTTCCGGACTTTTTATTTTCAAGTCTGACCGGTGAAATGGGTACTTTTGCAGAGGAATTATTATCAATAAGGACAGGTTTTTATGTATCTTGTCTGATCAGGTTAGTTTTTACTTTAACGGGAAGAGGAGTACCCTTATTGCATACCTGGATTTTCTCAGCCCTTGTCAATCATATTTTAATGTCTCACAAATGGTCTGGAATATGAAGTTGCAAATTCACTCACTATAGGCAATCGAAACATGTTGAATACTCTGGAAGAAAAGCAAAGTTACAGATGGTTATTCAATTTCTAGATTTATTTTGTACTTGAAAATACTACAAAGATCCAATAATCCAGTTGAGTGGATCAACTCCGAAATTAGTGCGGAAATGCTCAATGTTACTTATACAGTTCATCTGGAGAAATATCACCCCAAAAGTCAGGAAAATCAAACAGGAAATGACTTCACAGACATATTTGGTGAGACATTTTCACTTGTGGGTACTATTTTCAGCTAGTCACGAACCTGGCATCAGAACACTATTAATTTTGTAACTTCTTATGTATTAGCATAACAAAATCACAAAAAATAATCAGAAAACTCTTGATGCATAAATCCACTTGGCATGACAATATTCAACTTGTGGGACATTAACTGTTAAAGTCTTGATAGGAGTTGACGATGAAAATTTCAAATTACCGCCATTGACAGCTGATCGGTGTTACCGAATGTCATTCAATTTGTAAACAGGGAGCCTTTTCATCCCTCGATGATCATGTCACCATCAGCCATGCTTTCCTCAAAGTGGCACAGATCAACCTAGGAAGTATGGTTTGAAGCCTAATCTGCAATTTGAAATATCAGATGTATCAGAAATGCTGAAAAGTCACAGCTTATAAAATCCACAATGATATGCTCTAAAATTTCTAAGCAATGTAGTTCAAGGGCTCCGACCCGGAAGTGATTACCTCTGGTCTGATGCTACCTAATGACTATTAATGCGGTTAAATGAAATACCATTCAAAGGTCAAAGTTTCGTCCGTACATGGCGGCTTACTTTTCATAACAATGAGGCGACCGTTAGCACGTTTAACAGTTCTATAGCTCATCCGAGTGGTGTAAAAATCTTATTCGTGTTTCCTAGAAATGTTTTACGATTTGATAATCAGAGTTCTCAAGAAAAAGTTTACGATTTGATAATCAGAGTAGGGGACCATGTAAGTATCAACACAAAAATTGCAACTCTAGCATGTCAGTGAACTGAAGTGTTTTTACACGAAGAAGACAGACACCATCCAGAATAAACATGATACAATGCAATCCAATTATCAACAACAGAATATCTCATTTGCTCCGAAGTTCTTGTAGTTGATCAGTTTCACCACCGAACCACCAATGTCATTTTATCGAAAGTATCTGACGAATTTCTCAACTGTCGTGACACGCCGATCCTGACTTCGCTACAGAAAGTAGTTCACAGCGAAACGACTTTGGGAATGGCTCTTCGAGATCAATCAAGGTCTTTCCATTCTATATTCAAGACGCAATAATATATGGCAATAAAATCGTTATTTTTTATTTCAAACGAATATGGTTTTAGTTTCTGTTGTACTAATTTCGAAATATCCCTACAATGAATTTCCTCGCAACGTCACGGGACAATGTTGCTGAAGCATGCGAAGCCGTGAAAATGGAAAGTTTTTATATCAGCTAAATGTGTGTTTGGTTTTCTTTGACATCCCTTGTTCGTATTCCTCCCATTTGTTGATTTGTTTTTAGCTTTAGGATAACGCTGTTGCCAATACAGTCAATTTCCATAATTCAAATCGTGTTAAAGTTTGTCAAACAATCGCGCTTTCTTTGCCTTACCACAAGTTTCTTTCGGAGAAGGTGACATGACGGTGCATTCCGAATACATAGAGGTATTTCGAGTGACAACATTTGAAAATTAACATATTTTGACCGGTATTTAGGGTCATATTGAATTTTTGAAACTGCTATTGTATTTTAACCTTATTAATGTCGTATGAACCATAATTGTGTTGCTTTAGGTCACATTTCAGCAGCCAGTTTTGGATATCAGATATCTGTCTATAGTTCTCATTCTTTGAAGTAACAGGAAAACAACTTGGCTGTGTGGTGCCTCGTTGGTTCGTCCCGATATGACTGAAGATAAATTCACTTTGTTCTCATTGGGTGTTGTTTTATTATAACCATAATCTATTTATTATCAGGTGACAGTCAGTGGTTTGCAAGTATTTACTAAGTAATTATATCTAATTGACATCAGTCTCGGCCATCTTCCTTGTACATATTCCCCTTACATGTCAGTATGTTATCTGCCATATAAACATGCTTCTTATTATTCAAAACACCCACTCTGTTTCACCGAGAGCAGCATCTGTATATATTCATTAAGATTAAGATATTTTGGCCTGATAATAAGGATATTTCGGAGAACTATTTTGTCATAACATCTTTGATGTTGATGACTGTTCCATGCCGATTTTAGTTGTGCGTATGTAGTAGATACAACTTTGAGGTGATTCATATACTGGCTATGTCCATGCATCGTTTCTATCAGTTACCTCAGCAAGATCCTTACTAAAAGACCTGAATACTATTTTTGTGGTGTAATGTAAGTGAAGGGGTTCTCAAATTTTTGTTTGGTCTCCTGATAACTTGGAAGTATCTAAAATCTGATATTTTTACCACATAGCTGAATATTCTGTATCTAAGTGCAGAGAAGTAAATAGATACCACAGGTATTTGAAGAATCATTGTCGTTTGGAAGATTTTCGTTGACAGTAAATTAAATACAAAGAAATATAAAATTCACTTCAACAATCTATATTATTCTCAGTAAGTAACTGACATTTGGAATTCTGCTTAGTTGTGAGATTCTAATAGAATAGTTTATTCTCATTGCTGAATATGTTCTACATGTCACCAGAGTATACTTTTCCCACAGGTTTTGAGGTTGAGAATTAATTTCGTTAGCGTTTTGTCATATACTGATACAGTAGATGATTGCAGTGTGTTTCAGAATTGGTATGGGTTCTATGAAGATAAATGCACCAGTGTGCATTTGAAAGCAAGAAATCAGGATTTATTTACTGTCCCGATGTTCTTAATATACTGTAAACAATATTATATGTCATGTGTATATTTATGTATATATGTTCTTTTTTGTGTGTGTGTGTGTTTTTTTTGTATTCATTTTCTGGATGCAGTTATCTTGATATTGTAAATAAATCATCTTATGTCATACACCAATTCCCAGACTTGCCTTTGCGTTTCCTTCAGGCGATGGTTTTCGCCCGGTTACACACAAATTATTATTCCATCATAACACGAAAGAACTGGCTTGTGTGAAGAGTGTATCCATATCTCCCCTCCTCCAATTAAATCGTAACCAATTTACAACAGTAGAAAAAAGCCTTGAGAATGGAATTAGAGTAGAAGGTAAAAGGGCGGTTCTAAAACAGCATTGCTCCGTCAAAGGGAGTTTTGTTACTGAATATGTAATGCTTCGTAAAAGGCCGGTTAGAAAACAGCGTTATTATGTAATAATCGTGCTAGGGGCGTTTTGTTACTTAATATGTAATGTCGTTTGCAGCGCTATTATGTAATAATCCTGCCAGGGACATTTTCTTACTTAATATATAATTTCTTCTTCCCAATAGCACAGGAGCCCCCGCATCAATGGGGGTCATTAGGATATTATAGGGTCCTAGTGTATCGCAAATCGCGGAAAAGTCCCCCATAAACAAAGTGCAGTGAGTCCTGTACATGCCTATTGTCCGTCCTAAAGAACAGTGAGTCATCAGTCTCGTATCAAAGCTCATTGTGTCAGGGAAAGTTGTATACACCCACGCCTGAAAACTTGTATACTATTATGATCAGTATATGAAAAAAAACGGGAAAACAGGGAAAACGAAAAAATAAAAATAAAAAAATAAACAGAAATAATTTTAAAAAATAATAAAATTTAAAAGAATTAAAAAGAAAACAGAAAAAATAAAAGGTCGCGGTGAAGTCCACACAAAGTAGGTCATATCCTGAATAGCATTGGATGGGAATTTTTTTAGTCTAAAAATATCAACCAATCAAGACTCTTGTGTTGTTAAAAATTGCCACCAATTACATTTTGGGTATTCACCAATCAAGTCATGGAAGAGTTTCATCGTCTTTACATAGGTACCAATCAGAACACGGCTCTTGTGTTGCTAAAAATAGCTACCAATCAAATTGTAGGCAATTGTACAGTCCAAATTTAACGATCAATCAAATTTCTTTTAGGGGTGGGAACGATCAGCTTATTCTTAACTATCTATCATCGCACGCTATATAAGCGACTGCCCATCATGTCATTGGATATGAAGATCATCATCGTCGGTCCACAAGAACGTCCAGAATACTCGACCCTGTACCACGCCAGACACGCTACCCCACCGAACTGAGCAACCAGAATACCAAATCCTAAACCACACAGACACGCTACCCCATATATGACACCGAAATGACGCCTCAACACAGAATATCATCCTTTGACTTTCACACAATATAGGACGTAGACCTGCCGTCCTGTGCCCCAATACACACTCCAAGCAATTGTTACAGGCACAGATTTCTGGAAGAACCCACCCTGTTCCCAAGGGCGTCCTTAGGGAAGTCGATTCGAAAAATCCTGAAGACGCCCATGGTTCTCCCAGTTCTTTCTGGACGGCTTTGTGCGTACAAAGGGGTACCAAGACAAAGGAATCATCCACGCGATTAGACCTACAGTGAACTCATATTTACTAGTATAGCTTAACCAAAAAAACCCGAAAGAGACTTACGAACTTGTACATAGCGACTCTTATTTACTTCTAGTTATATCTCCTGCTAATCTATCATTGTTATTTATTCATTTATTTATTTATTTATCTATTTATTCATTTATTTATTTATATATTTAGCGCTGGAAAAGATATTAAAAGAAAACAAAGAAATGTACCGCGAAATCCAAATAAAACATTGAGTTGATGGGCCGCGAAATCCGAATGGAAAGCGGCCCTTAAACTACAATTTCAATCAAAAAAAAAAGTCATTGGATAATCAACATGGCCTACTCTAAAATCGTCTCCTTTACGGACGTGAATCCCTTGAACGCTTGGGCGACGTTGCTGTCAATTTACGTCGAATTCAACTACTCGCCGATGCCATCTGTCGCTTCCTCGGATCCACTGCGATGACTGCTCTTAAATCTTCACGAATTGCCATAGACGGAGTCACACCAGTCCAGCAATCTGTCCCACGTGCTGAAAATCCTTCACTCGCTTGATACCGTTCTAACTCATTAACGTACCCATACGAAGAAAAGGCATGTTCATGGCGCACAGCATAGCAGGGTCAAACGGACGGGAAGAGACCTATCAACACATCAGACTAAATATAACTTTTGCGGCATCATCAAACCTTTGCTCACCACAAACAATTTTGCGACGAATGTTCGACTCTTGGGAGAGAATGCCCTGCCTGCCATCGACCACTGCCCGAGAAATATTTCAAAGGACATTCACAGCACTACGACAGTTGTCATAGGAAACAAGTGGGTGCAGCGAAGCCAGACACATCCGCACTAGAAGGTACCGTACATAGCATTCGTTGAGGAATATCCAGGATCCCCAACAGGCCCAATACCTCGCCGACTACAACCCTCTCCTACCCAGCAATTACATCCTCTACCTCGCTGCAAATAACCGCTACGGATGGGCCATGTCGCAGCCCTCACCCCTTCGTGACTTTAGATGGTTTAATGAACAAGAAAAGAGGTCTTTGGGTGGTCAACCCATCCTTGCTAATGCAGACAACGGTTATATGTTGGAGGTTGACCTAAAATATTCAGCAGCTTTACATCAGACACACTCTCCAGTCGAATAAGGTGAGGTAGGCCGAGGCGCACTGGGACTCATTGGCTTTTGCGCGGTACAGCGTTCTTAACTGATGACCCAGGGATGCAGACGTCCCTATCCTCCACCGAATTATGAAATAGAATATCTCCACTTGCACTTGGCGCGTGTCGATTTCAAATAACCATGCTAAAACGTTTCAGATATACGTACGGTTAGCTCGATGTATTTGACAAAAGTGTTATAGATTATTTTTCACCAGTGATCAGAGAATGAATAAAAGTATATAAATATTCACCGTTTCAACTCAATTTAACTAATTATCCTGTTTGCAATTCTGTAGTGGTGGTTGGTTATTGTTTATCTAGAGATGAACGTGCATAGGTTCTTGTGCGAGTCCTACTTGAGTACCGAATCATCAGTTTGATGTAGAAAAGGTAGTCCAAACACTTCATGATAATTCTCAACAACGGGAGATAAATTCTTGAACAATTTCATTCTTGTCACAAACTTGGTACCTTGTAGTTATAAACTGGTGAGTTAGTGAAATTGCATTTTGCTATTTTTATAATAACGGTTTGATGCTACCTTATTATGTTAATACAAATCATAATTTAATGGGCTGGTAAACTGATAGCATAATGTGAATTCAGATTAAATTTAATTTGAACTGTGTAGAATAGTATGAACAGCCAAGGGCGAACTCTGTATCTGTTTAAGGATAGGTTTCGTTCAGAATCTACATTGACTACTTCTCCATAGACTAATTCTACATAGATCGTAGAACAGCAGTCTACATACAAGATTAGCATAACTCTCATAAATCTCTGTCTGAAAACTACTCCATTTATTCTAGAGGACTACTTCAGTATACACCACTGATTCACAGACCATACATGTTAGCTAATGTCCGGTTCAATCTCTCTTCATTTTAGCTGTTCACTGGAATCAGTTCACGCTCTGTGAAAGTCGTCCCCCCAAAAACTGCCTAATCCAATGAGATCTGACCACCTTATATGTGGTTCCATGTTTGGTTCTTCTATGACTAAAATCACTACCAATCATACCATTGGTTTGTGGTTCCATGTTTGGTTCACAATTGACAAGCATTAAAGTCGCCAATGGTTAACTTTCGAGTACAACAATGAATTATTAAGGTTTCATGTGTTGATATCAAGATTATACAATTGCGTAACCATAAGGCATAATTCCTGACCCGTTCTCTACTATTACGTTTTTTAGCCTTCAATAACAGTTTCTCCCTACACGTACATTTACGTTTGATTATTATTATATGCATAGAGCTTTCCTATACTGTCTCAACGAATATATTATGGCCAATGGGTATTCTGTGATTACCCCTGGTTATATTTCACCCCCGATCTATCCAAGCATCATCCTCGATACTACATATTAAATATGTACACGGACTGAATATAAGTATATTTTGTTAATTTGATCATAAAATTTAACAATGTTATCTATAAGCAAAAAATTAGAAGTTTATTAATATCATATTTCATATATGTAACTAAACTGAGTATTATTATATCTTACACACGACACAAAGTTATGGGTTATGCACAACTAGTTGTTCAAGAAGAATTTTCCAGCGAGAGAGAGAGAGAATAACGTCGCATTCGAAACTTGTCCCATTATCATCTATAGTTATATATAAAGGTTTCAATCTATATATCTTCCCATTACTATGAGAAGAAAGCAACACATAAAGTTATTCAGTGTAAAAGTGGATACAATCAGCAGAATAAACAACAATTATTTTCTATCTAGTGAATTTAGATAACATAGTTCATTTCCAGACACTATGGACAAAGCTTATGGTAGCATGGGAGACATATGATATATATGATAGAATATGTATATATGAACAATTATCCTGTAAGAGAACATATTGGCCCGTGAGTGTTATCCATCATTATTTTGGCGCTTTGCCTTAGGAGTAGACTGTGTTTGCAAAGTTTCCTTGTGTCGTGTTTTTTGTTTTTATGTGTTTGATGTACATATTTAGGATTTAATTAATCTGGAGTATTGACTTTCTCGGGGGGGGGGTCGTTTGTCCGACTTTTGTGTCTATATTGGTCTCCATCTGTTGGAAAGTATCACTGATAATACTGGGTAGGTTATCAGTTTCTTCATACAGTATAGCCCAACCCTATAATTTTCTTTGAATGTTGGTACTGCAGGAGTTATTGTGTTTGGTGTATTTTTCCTGTTCCAGTACGATGCTGTCGTGTGCTATGGCACGATTGATTTCTAACTTTGTTTCAAGTGCTCTTTAACATCTCTTCCTTTCGTGGGTTTTGGAAACAAGTCCATGTCTGAGGGAAGCGTATCCAAACAACAAGTGAATGGGGCTATGGCACGATACTTGTGTCATTTTCTAAGCCTGACCTGACCGATCTGACTGACAATAACCCCTCCGAGGAGTGTCCAGTGTCGTCCAGATCTGTTAGTAAGAGAACCTAATATATCGAGGTGTAAGTCGAAGTGGTCGGAGAGGTGCTTCTTCTGGTGATAGTACCATTTTGATGTGTGCATGCTTCATAGGACCTGATATAATACTTAATGTCAGAATGCATTTTAGTCCAGAAATATTCTTGTGAAATAGCACGGTGTGTTCTATCTTGCCCTTGATGTCCAAGACTATCGTGAAACGACCGCACGATATCATTATTTATGACTGATGGTGCACAGATGATAAGCAAATAATCTACTAGCACTTTGCATGTCATATGGCGTGTGATCATGCCCAAGAAATTCAATATACAATACTAGTCGGGGATCTTGTATTGGAGCCTTTTTGTATTCCATGCAATGCCATTAATTTCTGCATTACGTAAACATGGTCAAGGGTCATATTATATAGAAATCTTCAGCAACTGACCGCACTGCTTTTGAAGATGCCTATATGCACTGGTATGACTGGCAGCGGTCATTACATTTCCTATAATTTACACTCCAGAAGCAGGATACACTCGTCTAGATATGGCATCGGCATCGAATGTTTCTCTCCTTCCTTGCGTTGTTGTGGAAAAATTATATTGCTGCCATCTCTCTATGCGCCCAGTTTTGCATTTCAAGCCTCCCAGAGTGGTCAGAGCACTATTATCATTATTCTTGTGAAATAGCAAGAACAGCGTTCTTAACTGATGACCCAGGGATGCAGACGTCCCTATCCTCCACCGAATTATGAAATAGAATATCTCCACTTGCACTTGGCGCGTGTCGATTTCAAATAGCCATGCTAAAACGTTTCAGATATACGTACGGTTAGCTCGATGTATTTGACAAAAGTGTTATAGATTATTTTTCACCAGTGATCAGAGAATGAATAAAAGTATATAAATATTCACCGTTTCAACTCAATTTAACTAATTATCCTGTTTGCAATTCTGTAATGGTGTTTGGTTATTGTTTATCTAGAGATGAACGTGCATAGGTTCTTGTGCGAGTCCTACTTGAGTACCGAAATCATTGATGTAGAAAAGGTAGTCCAAACACTTCATGATAATTCTCAACAAAGGGAGATAAATTCTTGAACAATTTCATTCTTGTCACAAACTTGGTACCTTGTAGTTATAAACTGGTGAGTTAGTGAAATTGCATTTTGCTATTTTTATAATAACGGTTTGATGTTACCTTATTATGTTAATACAAATCATAATTTAATGGGCTGGTAAACTGATAGCATAATGTGAATTCAGATTAAATTTAATTTGAACTGTGTAGAATAGTATGAACAGCCAAGGTCGAACTCTGCATCTGTTTAAGGATAGGTTTCGTTCAGAATCTACATTGACTACTTCTCCATACACTGTTAGAAGGATATGGTACAGACGTGACAGACCATATCAAGTGGGGTCAGAAGAACCATCAGTGGCATGGTCAAACAGCGATTTTACCAGAAAATTGATGGTCTGTCGCGTCTGAACCATGGAATTTATGGTCAAATTGACCAGATCCTTTTAACAGTGTAGACTAATTCTACATAGATCGTAGAACAGCAGTCTACATACAAGATTAGCATAACTCTCATAAATCTCTGTCTGAAAACTACTCCATTTATTCTAGAGGACTACTTCAGTATACACCACTGATTCACAGACCATACATGTTAGCTAATGTCCGGTTCAATCTCTCTTCATTTTAGCTATTCACTGGAATCAGTTCACGCTCTGTGAAAGTCGTCCCCCCAAAAACTGCCTAATCCAATGAGATCTGACCACCTTATATGTGGTTCCATGTTTGGTTCTTCTATGACTAAAATCACTACCAATCATACCATTGGTTTGTGGTTCCATGTTTGGTTCACAATTGACAAGCATTAAAGTCGTCAATGGTTAACTTTCGAGTACAACAATGAATTATTAAGGTTTCATGTGTTGATATCAAGATTATACCCTTGCGTAACCAAAAGGCATAATTCCTGGCCCGTTCTCTACTATTACGTTTTTTAGCCTTCAATAACAGTTTCTCCCTACACGTACATTTACGTTTGATTATTATTATATGCATAGAGCTTTCCTATACTGTCTCAACGAATATATTATGGCCAATGGGTATTCTGTGATTACGCCTGGTTATATTTCACCCCCGATCTATCCAAGCATCATCCTCGATACTACATATTAAATATGTACACGGACTGAATATAAGTATATTTTGTTAATTTGATCGTAAAATTTAACAATGTTATCTATAAGCAAAAAATTAGAAGTTTATTAATATCATATTTCATATATGTAACTAAACTGAGTATTATTATATCTTACACACGACACAAAGTTATGGGTTATGCACAACTAGTTGTTCAAGAAGAATTTTCCAGCGAGAGAGAGAGAGAATAACGTCGCATTCGAAACTTGTCCCATTACCATCTATAGTTATATATAAAGGTTTCACTCTATATATCTTCCCATTACTATGACAAGAAAGCAACACATAAAGTTATTCAGTGTAAAAGTGGATACAATCAGCAGAATAAACAACAATTATTTTCTATCTAGTGAATTTAGATAACATAGTTCATTTCCAGACACTATGGACAAAGCTTATGGTAGCATGGGAGATATATGATATATATGATAGAATATGTATATATGAACAATTATCCTGTAAGAGAACATATTGGCCCGTGAGTGTTATCCATCATTATTTTGGCGCTTTGCCTTAGGAGTAGACTGTGTTTGCAAAGTTTCCTTGTGTCGTGTTTTTTGTTTTTATGTGTTTGATGTACATATTTAGGATTTAATTAATCTGGAGTATTGACTTTCTCGGGGGGGGGGGGGTCGTTTGTCCGACTTTTGTGTCTATATTGGTCTCCATCTGTTGCTCCATCTATCAGTTTCTTCATACAGTATAGCCCAACCCTATAATTTTCTTTGAATGTTGGTACTACAGCAGTTATTGTGTTTGGTGTATTTTTCCTGTTCCAGTACGATGCTGTCGTGTGCTATGGCACGATTGATTTCTAACTTTGTTTCAAGTGCTCTTTAACATCTCTTCCTTTCGTGGGTTTTGGAAACAAGTCCATGTCTGAAGGAAGCGTATCCAAACAACAAGTGAATGGGGCTATGGCACGATACTTGTGTCATTTTCTAAGCATGACCTGACCGATCTGACTTACAATAACCCCTCCGAGGAGTGTCCAGTGTCGTCCAGATCTGTTAGTAAGAGAACCTAATATATCCAGGTGTAAGTCGAAGTGGTCGGAGAGGTGCTTCTTCTGGTGATAGTACCATTTTGATGTGTGCATGCTTCATAGGACCTGATATAATACTTAATGTCAGAATGCATTTTAGTCCAGAAATATTCTTGTGAAATAGCACGGTGTGTTCTATCTTGCCCTTGATGTCCAAGACTATCGTGAAACGACCGCACGATATCATTATTCATGACTGATGGTGCACAGATGATAAGCAAATAATCTACTAGCACTTTGCATGTCATATGGCGTGTGATCATGCCCAAGAAATTCAATATACAATACTAGTCGGGGATCTTGTATTGGAGCCTTTTTGTAGTCCATGCAATGCCATTAATTTCTGCATTACGTAAACATGGTCAAGGGTCATATTATATAGAAATCTTCAGCAACTGACAGCACTGCTTTTGAAGATGCCTATATGCACTGGTATGACTGGCAGCGGTCATTACATTTCCTATAATTTACACTCCAGAAGCAGGATACACTCGTCTAGATATGGCATCGGCATCGAATGTTTCTCTCCTTCCTTGCGTTGTTGTGGAAAACTTATATTGCTGCCATCTCTCTATGCGCCCAGTTTTGCATTTCAAGCCTCCCAGAGTGGTCAGAGCACTATTGTCGGTTATCACACTGAACTGACCATTCACCAAAAAAAATGAAAGGAGGTGTTCGGTTTGACCGTATTTTTTTCCTTAGTGTGTTGCGTTTATAAACCGAAAATATAATTTCCTCTCGTTTACTTTTAAAGTTATTAGCTTGAGAGAGAAAACACTGAATTTTCATATTCTCAATTTTCACAGCGAGGAGATATGTCAAAAAAATATTACGAGTATTAGAAAAATAAGCATTTGTTTGTTTTTGCAATTTTTTGCGATATTCTTGAAGGGAATTCCCTTCATATATAAAATATGACACCTTTAACCAAAACGAGTCTTACATATCGAAATGCGGTAGGTTTGATCCAAAATGATACTGAAGAATCGTTTTGGTTAAAGGCGTCATATTTTAATAATATTGAAATATGTCAAAACGCTTGTAATGCTCTGAAAGGGTGTAGTTCACCGTCATTCGGCACATGATTCCTGAAGTTGATAATTGTAACAGCCCTTGGCCGAATGGTTACAGTGTCGGACTAAAGATTAAAAGAAAACCAACATTTTGGTTCGAATCCCCGAGAATTTTTTTTTTTTTTTCATTTCTTCCTTTTTTTCTCCCGTCTTCATTTGCAAGTGCAATAGTGCGTGAAATAAAGACAGCGAACCCCTAACGCACATAATCCCTTATTTTATTATAATTCGTAACTAGAATTGCACACAACTCCACACACACAGTCAGACCACTTGTTCAGTATTTGAATATTCTGACGATCCAGCAGAGCAAAAAATTAATTGTTACACATATATAATTTCGTCTTAGGGTAGCGAAAAGTTGCAACTGTGAATTGAAAAGTTGTAAGGTTAAACTTGTCGTATATCAAAGCCTTTATTAAGGAAATGACCCCGAACAAATTGTCCGTAAATATCTAGGTCGTTCATGAAAATACTAATGGTAACCGTATGAGAATATGAACCAGAATTTCTCATTAGACTGGCCTCGCCTGTCTGACAAAGAGTTGGGGAATACCTGAGCATTACGTCACAATTTACCGGCCGGCTCGAAGCGAGACAATAGAGCGGCAGAGAGCGACTCTGAAGGGGAAAATATCCATCTAAAGCGAACACCTCCTTTCCTGATACCCTCGACAACAGGAACAAATTCTCTATCCGTAATGCCACAAAGGGTGTCACAGTGTTCAGGTGCGCAGCCACCATATGCAATGACATTTTCATCTCCGTTTTTGTTTCGCTGGCTCAGAATATAATCGGTTGAAAATACATCAGTATAAAGAATAAAATCTTTATCAAAGATTGGATTGGATTGAGGAATGGGTGGGACTGTTGAGCTGATTTCAGTATTGTGAAAGCTTTGTCACAGCCTTTTTGAAATAAGCAAATTTGTGCACTTTCCTGAACAATTCATTGAACAGGGCGGTTATCTAGGAATATTTTTTATCGAACCTACGATATTAATTGAAGGACTACAAAAAATCGCGTGCTTTTAACTTTCCTGTATTTTGCAAGTATTACTTGTCCGTTACATGCACGCGAATGAAACATGATTTAAAGAACGCAATTATCCGAAAGATAAAACTGATACATTAATTTTACCGTCAAGGACTTAGTATAGTTTTTTTCTGTAGTTTTTGTACAACAACGCCAGGCCGAGTGTATGCTTGACAAAAACATCATTTACGAGTTGAATGATTCCCTACATGTTGTCACTTACTTATCTTACATGAAGGAAAGGCCGGAACTGTTTTCGTAGCAAGCGTTCGATCCGACGTTCAATATTCATCCGTCGTCCATAAAAGAATTTCCCCGTCAATAATTTAAAGACCTATTCATATGACAGCACCAAGTCCAGATGTGTATAAAATAAAAATAGTAAAAACATAATATGGTTTCCTACAAGAGAGAAGCGGTCAACAGTTTTCAACGATGACAGCAAGAGATGATGATGTTCTTTAGATAAAATCCTAATCACTGACCATTATTCATCCACATGAATATCGTTTTCCAAAGTATATTATGACTTGATGTAAAATACTTGATATTCAAACGGTCCCTGGGGCCGAGTTAAGCGGAATTAAACACAAGTTACGAAACGTAGCGCCATAGATCGTGCACTCTACGATTGTATTTTGCCTTCAGTGTATGATATATATCACATAATTTGAGAAACTCTGAACGGAGACGTTTTAATTCTTTGACAAGTGGAAAGTAACGTCCCCGCCTTCTCAAAACCCTGTAGAATCACTGTTATTGTCAATTGTTCATCTGCTCGAACCATCCATGCTGCGTACTTCAAGTACTTGCTGGGTTGATCAGTGTGCAGGGTAATAGGAACTTTGAGCACTCTCGTGTTCTGGCACATGTAAGCACCGTTGTGATATGACTGAAACAAGGTTGAAAACGACGTTAAACCCTACTACTCACTCACACACCCAAGTCTACAGTGAGTTCGTTTACGCATTTCCCCTCCTTCAGTCCAACTCTTATAAAAATGTAACATGGTGTATCATGCTGAAAGTACCATGGTATTTTTGGACATTATATCATGGATTTACCATGCATGTACCATGGCAATACAATAGATTTACCATGGTGTACCATGCCTGTACCAGGCTGTACCATGATGGTCCACAGTACTTTGGAACATAATCCATAGTACATTTTTTATAACGGAATCGAAATAATATCCGCGTATCATGTGGTTAAATTGTCTTTCAATGCGACCTTGAAAGTCTCATTCCCGCTCTGGCCTCGCACGCTGGCACAATTGCACATTCGAAGTGGTTGTCTCAGCAGGGTTGCTTACTATGTTATTGGGAGAATGACTTGATGATTGAACACACACTACCGAACATTTTAATCGGTCTACTGTGTGTTAACTGCCAGATTTTAATATGCGAGGTTGTAAGGTTAATCATTTCATGTTGATTGGCCTTTAGACGTTTTATACATGTTTTTTTATGTTTCGAGATGCCCACGGAACATCAGTCCAACTGCCCGTCATTACATTATTACGAAATGGTCACTCGCGAAAATCACATGCCGCGAATTTTTCAAACTTGAAAAGTAACATGCCGCGAATGTTATATCCCGAAAATGTAACATGTTGAAAGCACGAACATCATGAAAATTTCCTTGGCTGAGGAAGGGAGTGTAATGCATTTTGTCCACGGATAAGACAGCTTTGGAAATTACATGGTCAAGATACTCAACCGTGCGGGCCGCGAAGTTTCATTTGAAGATGCGATTCAACGATTATTTTCCCGCATCCACCTGAAGACTCCACGAGAGCTGGTTCAGATGCTGCTGAAATGTCTATGAATACAGCAAGAGGTCATCCACATAAAGCAATGTCCATACCGTATCTCGCAAAACAACATCTGGAAAGATATGGATGTATATGTCAACCCAAACGGAAGTTTTTATAACTGATACCATTACAAGAGTTCAGAGAGATTTAAATTTAACGACGCGTTCAGTAATACTTCAGTTATGTAGTGACTAGCAATACAAAACTATTTATAAACAACAATCCATCAAATATCTAACAATAAAACAATAAAACAAAACGGCTGAAAAATACATACCAATCATAACCTCATCCACAACAATCATGAAATTTAGCTCTTAAATTTACCATTAAAATTTACCTCTTTTAAAAGAGGTAAATTTTAATAAATAAATTATTAGTCCAAGAACGTTTCTATCTCAGATATCGTCCTTCTATGCGTAGTAGACTTCTGCATGCGCACCTCGTGTAGTACCTGGTGTGGATATTGTCAGCTGATGTATTGCAAAATTATGTTGAACTTTGTTTTGATGATATTCGAACGGTTTTTTGTTTTTGCTGTTTATCTTGGTATCCACTCCCAATACAAACTGACCGAAAATGGAAAGGTATATCGGCATAACAATCATGCATATATGTTTTAGATAATTAGCTTTTAACAGGACAAATGTGTTTGGGTTTACAGACAAAGACATCCGGCTGGGATGATAGATAATATTTTTTGCGTAATCCGTTGGTGCACACGTTGATGCCAAGTTCACATCTCGATCATGACCGGCATCACAGAAAAACACATCAAATTTAAACTATTTAGAATTGGAATTTCCAACTGATTTGTCTAATATTGAAGGTGTAATACTGAATATTGAAACTGGGTAATGAAAACTTGTCATTTTTATCAGTCAGGCGTGCCCATTATCCTTATGACTAATTACATGTATAAAGATAATGAGTACATAGCTTACTTTATCCTAAAGCTTCCCTGTTTGAAACAGTGTAATTCATACTACATTTAACATCGTTGTGTAGCCATAATGTACAATTCCAGGCATGTTCTCTTAGCATTCAGTTTATCTATTAGCCTTCAGCAGCAATTTTTCTCCATCACATTTGGTTTCTGTTACATACATATACTGTTTCAAGGCCTATTATAGGCAATAGGTACTCAGTGATTACCCATTGTTATAACAGGATGTTCTCTGTCAATACCCCTGGTTGTAATAGGAAGGACAGGCTGTTCTCTGTGATTACCCATGGTTGTAATAGGAACGACAGGCTGTTCTCTGTGATTACCCCTAGTTATAATAGGAAGAACAGGCTGTTCTCTGTGATTACCCCTGGTTATAATAGGAAGGACAGGCTGTTTTCTGTGATTACCCCCCGGGAGGACAGGCTGATATTTGTGTAGGAAGGACAGACTGTTCTCTGTGATTATCCCTGGTTGTAATAGGAAGGACAGGCTATTCTCTGTGATTACCCCTGGTTATAATAGGAAGGACAGGCTGTTTTCTGTGATTACCCCCGGGAGGACAGGCTGATATTTGTGTAGGAAGGACAGACTGTTCTCTGTGATTACCCCTGGTTGTAATAGGAAGGACAGGCTGTTCTCTGTGATTACCCCTGGTTGTAATAGGAAGGACAGGCTGTTCTCTGTGATTATCGCTGGTTGTAATAGGAAGGACAGGCTGTTCTCTGTGACTGCCCCTGGTTGTAATAGGAAGGACTGGCTGTTTTCTGTTATTATCCCTGGTTGTAATAGAATGGACAGGCTGTTCTCTGTGATTACCCCTTATAATAGTATGGACATGCTGTTCTCCGTCATTACCCCTTGTTATAACAGAAAGGACAGATGACTCGCTGTGATAACCCCTTATTATAACAGGAAGGACAGACTGTTCTCTGTGATTACCCCTGATTGTAATAGAAAGGACAGGCTGTTCTCTATGGTTACCCCTGATTGTAATAGGAAGGACAGGCTGTTCTCTGTGATTACCCGTGATTGTGATAAGAAGGACAGGCTGTTCTCTGTGATTACCCCTGATTGTAATAGGAAGGACAGGCTGTTCTCTGTGATTACCCCTGGTTGTAATAGGAAGGACAGGCTGTTCTCTGTGATTACCCCTGGTTGTAATAGGAAGGACAGGCTGTTCTCTGTGATTACCCCTGATTGTAATAGGAAGGACAGGCTGTTCTCTGTGATTGCCCCTGATTGTAATAGAAAGGACTGGCTGTTCTCTGTGATTACCCCTGATTGTAATAGGAAGAACAGGCTGTTCTCTGTGATTACCCCTGATTGTAATAGAAAGGACTGGCTGTTCTCTGTGATTACCCCTGATTGTAATAGGAAGGACAGGCTGTTCTCTGTGATTACCCCTGATTGTAATAGGAAGGACAGACTGTGTTCTGTGGTTACCCCTGGTTGTAATAGGAAGGACAGGCTGTTCTCTGTGATTACCCCTGATTGTAATAGGAAGGACAGGCTGTTCTCTGGGATTACCCCTGATTGTAATAGGAAGGACAGACTGTTCTCTGTGATTACCCCTGGTTGTAATAGAAAGGACAGGCTGTTCTCTGTCATTACCCCTGATTGTAATAGGAAGGACAGACTGTTCTCTGTGATTATCCCTGATTGTAATAGAAAGGACCGGCTGCTCTCTGTGGTTACCCCTGGTTGTAATGGAAAGGACAGGCTGTTCTCTGTGATTACCCCTGATTGTAATAGAAACGACAGGCTGTTCCCTGTGATTACCCCTGCTTGTAATAGGAAGGACAGGCTGCTCTCTGTGATTATCGCTGGTTGTGATAGAAAGGGTAGGCTTTTCTCTGTGATTACGTCTGGTTGTAATAGGAAGGATAGGCTGTTCGCTGTGATTACCCGTGGTTGTAATAGAAAGGACAGGCTGTTCTCTGTGATTACCCCTGATTGTAATAGGAAGGACAGGCTGTTCTCTGTGATTATCGCTGGTTGTAATAGAAAGGGTAGGCTTTTCTCTGTGATTACCCTTGGTTGGACAGGAAGGACAGGCTGATATTTGTGTAGGAAGGACAGACTGTTCTCTGTGATTACCCCTGATTGTAATAGGAAGGACTGGCTGTTTTCTGTTATTACCCCTGGTTATAAAAAAGGACAGGCTGTTCTCTGTGATTACCCCTGATTGTAATAGGAAGGACTGGCTGTTTTCTGCTATTACCCCTGGTTATAAAAAAGGACAGGCTGTTCTCTGTGATTACCCCTTATAATAGTATGGACATGCTGTTCTCCGTGATTACCCCTTGTTATAATAGAAAGGACATGACTCGCTGTGAAAACCCCTTATTATAACAGGAAGGATAGACTGTGCTCTGTGATTACCACTGGCTATAATAGCAAGGACTGGCTGTTCTCTGTGATTACCCCTGATTGTAATAGGAAAGACACGCTGTCCTCTGTGATTATGCCTGATTGTAATAGAAAGGAACGTCTGTTCTCTGTGATTATCGCTGGTTGTAATAGAAAGGACAGGCTGTTCTCTGTGATTACCCCTTGTAATAGTATGGCCATGCTGTTCTTCGTGATTACCCCTTATTATAACAGGAAGGACAGACTGTGCTCTGTGATAACCCCTGATTGTAATAGGAAGGACAGGCTGTTCTCTGTGCTTATGCCTGATTGTAATAGAAAGGACCGGCTGTTCTCTGTGATTACCCCTGGTTGTAATAGAAAGGACAGGCTGTTCTCTGTGATTACCCCTGGTTGTAATAGAAAGGGTAGGCTTTTATCTGTGATTACGTCTGGTTGTAAAAGGAAGGATATGCTGTTCTCTGTGATTACCCCTGGTTGTAATAGAAAGGGTAGGCTGTTCTATGTGATTACCCCTGATTGTAATAGGAAGGACAGGCTGTTCTCTGTGATTACCCTGATTGTAGGAAGGACAGACTGTTCTCTGTGATTACCCCTGGTTGTAGGAAGGACAGGTTATTCTCTGTGATTACCCCTGATTGTAATAGGAAGGACAGGCTGTTCTATGTGATTACCCCTGATTGTAATAGGAAGGACAGGCTGTTCTCTGTGATTACCCCTGATTGTAATAGGAAGGCCAGGCTGTTCTTTGTGATTACCCCTGATTGTAATAGGAAGGACAGACTGTTCTCTGTGATTACCCCTGATTGTAATAGGAAGGACAGACTGTTCTCTGTGATTATCCCTGATTGTAATAGGAAGGACAGGCTGTTCTATGTGATTACCCCTGATTGTAATAGGAATGACAGGCTGTTCTCTGTGATTACCCCTGATTGTAATAGGAAGGACAGGCTGTTCTCTGCGATTACCCCTGATTGTAATAGAAATGACAGGCTGTTCTCTGTGATTACCCCGGATTGTAATAGGCTGTTCTCTGTGATTACCCCTGATTGTAATAGGAAAGACAGGCTGTTCTCTGTGATTACCCCTGATTGTAATAGGAAAGACAGGCTGTTCTCTGTGATTATCCCTGATTGTAATAGGAAGGACAGACTGTTCTCTGTGATTACCCCTGATTGTAATAGGAAGGACAGGCTGTTCTCTGTGATTACCCCTGATTGTAATAGGAAAGACAGGCTGTTCTCTGTGATTACCCCTGATTGTAACAGGAAGGACAGACTGTTCTCTGTGATTATCCCTGGTTGTAATAGGAAGGACAGGCTGTCCTCTATGATTGCCCCTGATTGTAATAGGAAGGACAGACTGTTCTCTGTGATTAACCCTGATTATAATAGGAAAGACAGGCTGTTATCTCTGTTTTTACCCCTGATTGTAATAGAAAGGACAGGCTGTTCTCTGCGATTACCCCTGGTTGTAATAGAAAAGACAGACTGTTCTCTGCGATTACCCCTGGCTATAATAGCAAGGACTGACTGTTCTCTATGAGTATCGCTGGTTGTAATAGAAAGGGTAGGCTGTTCTATGTGATTACCCCTGATTGTAATAGGAAGGACAGGCTGTTCTATGTGATTACCCCTGATTGTAATAGGAATGACAGGTTGTTCTCTGTGATTACCCCTGATTGTAATAGGAAGGACAGGCTGTTCTCTGTGATTACCCCTGATTGTAATAGGAAGGACAGACTGTTCTCTGTGATTACCCCTGATTGTAATAGGAAGGACAGACTGTTCTCTGTGATTACCCCTGATTGTAATAGGAAGGACAGGCTGTTCTATGTGATTACCTCTGATTGTAATAGGAATGACAGGCTGTTCTCTGTGATTACCCCTGATTGTAATAGGAAGGACAGGCTGTTCTCTGTGATTACCCCTGGTTGTAATAGGAAGGACAGGCTGTTCTATGTGATTACCCCTGATTGTAATAGGAATGACAGGCTGTTCTCTGCGATTACCCCTGATTGTAATAGAAATGACAGGCTGTTCTCTGTGATTACCCCTGATTGTAATAGGAAGGACAGGCTGTTCTCTGTGATTACCCCTGATTGTAATAGAAAGGACAGGCTGTTCTCTGTGATTACCGCTGGTTGTAATAGAAAGGACTGACTGTTCTCTGTGATTACCCCTGATTGTAATAGGAAAGACAGGCTGTTCTCTGTGATTACCTCTGATTGTAATAGGAAAGACAGGCTGTTCTCTGTGATTACCCCTGATTGTAACAGGAAGGACAGACTGTTCTCTGTGATTATCCCTGGTTGTAATAGGAAGGACAGGCCGTCCTCTGTGATTGCCCCTGATTGTAATAGGAAGGACAGACTGTTCTCTGTGATTAACCCTGATTATAATAGGAAAGACAGGCTGTTATCTCTGTTTTTACCCCTGATTGTAATAGAAAGGACAGGCTGTTCTCTGCGATTACCCCTGGTTGTAATAGAAAAGACAGACTGTTCTCTGCGATTACCCCTGGCTATAATAGCAAGGACTGACTGTTCTCTATGAGTATCGCTGGTTGTAATAGAAAGGGTAGGCTGTTCTATGTGATTACCCCTGATTGTAATAGGAAGGACAGGCTGTTCTCTGTGATTACCCTGATTGTAGGAAGGACAGACTGTTCTCTGTGATTACCCCTGGTTGTAATAGAAAGGACAGGCTGTTCTCTGTGATTACCCCTGATTGTAATAGAAAGGACAGACTGTTCTCTGTGATTACCCCTGGTTGTAATAGAAAGGACAGGCTGTTCTCTGTGATTACCCCTGACTGTAATAGAAAGGACAGACTGTTCTCTGTGATTACCCCTGATGGTAATAGGAAGGACAGGCTGTTCTCTGTGATTATCGCTGGTTGTAATAGAAAGGACAGGCTGTTCACTGTGATTACCCTTGCTTGTAATAGAAAGGGTAGGCTTTTCTCTGTGATTGCGTCTGGTTGTAATAGGAACGATAGGCTGTTCTCTGTGATTAGCCCTGGTTGTAATACGAAGGACAGGCTGTTCTCTGTGAATACCTCTGGTTGTAATAGGAAGGACAGGCTGTTCTCTGTGATTACCCCTGGTTGTAATAGGAAGGACAGGCTGTTCTCTGTGATTACCCCTGATTGTAATAGGAAGGACAGGCTGTTCTCTGTGATTACCCCTGATTGTAATAGAAAGGACAGGCTGTTCTCTGTGATTACCTCTGGTTGTAGGAAGGACAGGCTGTTCTCTTTGATTACCGCTGGTTGTAATAGAATGAACTGACTGTTCTCTGTCATTACCCCTGGTTGTAGGAAGGACAGGCTATTCTCTGTGATTACCCCTGATTGTAATAGGAAGGACAGGCTGTTCTATGTGATTACCCCTGATTGTAATAGGAATGACAGGCTGTTCTCTGTGATTACCCCTGATTGTAATAGGAAGGACAGGCTGTTCTCTGTGATTACCCCTGATTGTAATAGGAAGGACAGACTGTTCTCTGTGATTACCCCTGATTGTAATAGGAAGGACAGACTGTTCTCTGTGATTACCCCTGATTGTAATAGGAAGGACAGGCTGTTCTATGTGATTACCTCTGATTGTAATAGGAATGACAGGCTGTTCTCTGTGATTACCCCTGATTGTAATAGGAAGGACAGGCTGTTCTCTGTGATTACCCCTGATTGTAATAGGAAGGACAGGCTGTTCTATGTGATTACCCCTGATTGTAATAGGAAGGACAGGCTGTTCTCTGTGATTACCCCTGATTGTAATAGGAAGGACAGGCTGTTCTATGTGATTACCCCTGATTGTAATAGGAATGACAGGCTGTTCTCTGCGATTACCCCTGATTGTAATAGAAATGACAGGCTGTTCTCTGTGATTACCCCTGATTGTAATAGGAAGGACAGGCTGTTCTCTGTGATTACCCCTGATTGTAATAGAAAGGACAGGCTGTTCTCTGTGATTACCGCTGGTTGTAATAGAAAGGACTGACTGTTCTCTGTGATTACCCCTGATTGTAATAGGAAAGACAGGCTGTTCTCTGTGATTACCTCTGATTGTAATAGGAAAGACAGGCTGTTCTCTGTGATTACCCCTGATTGTAACAGGAAGGACAGACTGTTCTCTGTGATTATCCCTGGTTGTAATAGGAAGGACAGGCCGTCCTCTGTGATTGCCCCTGATTGTAATAGGAAGGACAGACTGTTCTCTGTGATTAACCCTGATTATAATAGGAAAGACAGGCTGTTATCTCTGTTTTTACCCCTGATTGTAATAGAAAGGACAGGCTGTTCTCTGCGATTACCCCTGGTTGTAATAGAAAAGACAGACTGTTCTCTGCGATTACCCCTGGCTATAATAGCAAGGACTGACTGTTCTCTATGAGTATCGCTGGTTGTAATAGAAAGGGTAGGCTGTTCTATGTGATTACCCCTGATTGTAATAGGAAGGACAGGCTGTTCTCTGTGATTACCCTGATTGTAGGAAGGACAGACTGTTCTCTGTGATTACCCCTGGTTGTAATAGAAAGGACAGGCTGTTCTCTGTGATTACCCCTGATTGTAATAGAAAGGACAGACTGTTCTCTGTGATTACCCCTGGTTGTAATAGAAAGGACAGGCTGTTCTCTGTGATTACCCCTGACTGTAATAGAAAGGACAGACTGTTCTCTGTGATTACCCCTGATGGTAATAGGAAGGACAGGCTGTTCTCTGTGATTATCGCTGGTTGTAATAGAAAGGACAGGCTGTTCACTGTGATTACCCTTGCTTGTAATAGAAAGGGTAGGCTTTTCTCTGTGATTGCGTCTGGTTGTAATAGGAACGATAGGCTGTTCTCTGTGATTAGCCCTGGTTGTAATACGAAGGACAGGCTGTTCTCTGTGAATACCTCTGGTTGTAATAGGAAGGACAGGCTGTTCTCTGTGATTACCCCTGGTTGTAATAGGAAGGACAGGCTGTTCTCTGTGATTACCCCTGATTGTAATAGAAAGGACAGGCTGTTCTCTGTGATTACCCCTGATTGTAATAGAAAGGACAGGCTGTTCTCTGTGATTACCTCTGGTTGTAGGAAGGACAGGCTGTTCTCTTTGATTACCGCTGGTTGTAATAGAATGAACTGACTGTTCTCTGTCATTACCCCTGGTTGTAGGAAGGACAGGCTATTCTCTGTGATTACCCCTGATTGTAATAGGAAGGACAGGCTGTTCTATGTGATTACCCCTGATTGTAATAGGAATGACAGGCTGTTCTCTGTGATTACCCCTGATTGTAATAGGAAGGACAGGCTGTTCTCTGTGATTACCCCTGATTGTAATAGGAAGGACAGACTGTTCTCTGTGATTACCCCTGATTGTAATAGGAAGGACAGACTGTTCTCTGTGATTACCCCTGATTGTAATAGGAAGGACAGGCTGTTCTATGTGATTACCTCTGATTGTAATAGGAATGACAGGCTGTTCTCTGTGATTACCCCTGATTGTAATAGGAAGGACAGGCTGTTCTCTGTGATTACCCCTGATTGTAATAGGAAGGACAGGCTGTTCTATGTGATTACCCCTGATTGTAATAGGAATGACAGGCTGTTCTCTGCGATTACCCCTGATTGTAATAGAAATGACAGGCTGTTCTCTGTGATTACCCCTGATTGTAATAGGAAGGACAGGCTGTTCTCTGTGATTACCCCTGATTGTAATAGAAAGGACAGGCTGTTCTCTGTGATTACCGCTGGTTGTAATAGAAAGGACTGACTGTTCTCTGTGATTACCCCTGATTGTAATAGGAAAGACAGGCTGTTCTCTGTGATTACCCCTGATTGTAATAGGAAGGACAGACTGTTCTCTGTGATTACCCCTGATTGTAATAGGAAGGACAGGCTGTTCTCTGTGATTACCCCTGATTGTAATAGGAAAGACAGGCTGTTCTCTGTGATTACCCCTGATTGTAACAGGAAGGACAGACTGTTCTCTGTGATTATCCCTGGTTGTAATAGGAAGGACAGGCTGTTCTCTGTGATTACCCCTGATTGTAATAGGAATGACAGGCTGTTCTCTGTGATTAACCCTGATTATAATAGGAAAGACAGGCTGTTATCTCTGTTTTTACCCCTGATTGTAATAGAAAGGACAGGCTGTTCTCTGTGATTACCCCTGGTTGTAATAGAAAGGACAGACTGTTCTCTGCGATTACCCCTGGCTATAATAGCAAGGACTGACTGTTCTCTATGAGTATCGCTGGTTGTAATAGAAAGGACAGGCTGTTCTCTATGATTACCCCTGGTTATAATAGGAAGGACAAGCTGTTCTCTGTGATTACCCCCGGGAGGACAGGCTGATATTTGTGTAGGAAGGACAGGCTGTTCTCTGTGATTACCCCTATTTATAATAGAAAGGACAGGCTGTTCTCTGTGATTACCCCTGGTTATAATAGAAAGGACTGGATGTTCTCTGTGATTACCGCTGATTGCAATAGGAAGGACAAGCTGTTCTGTGATTATCCCTGATTGTAATAGAAATGCCAGGCTGTTCTCTGTGATTACCCCTGATTGTAATAGAAAGGACAGGCTGTTCTCTGTGATTACCCCTGATTGTCATAGAAAGGACAGGCTGTTCTCTGTGATTACCCCTGATTGTAATAGAAATGCCAGGCTGTTCTCTGTGTAACCCCTGGTTGTAATAGAAAGGACAGTCTGTTCTCTGTGATTACCCCTGGTTGTAATAGAAAGGACAGGCTGTTCTCTGCGATTACCCCTGGTTGTAATAGAAAGGGTAGGCTTTTCTCTGTGATTACATCTGGTTGTAATAGGAAGGATAGGCTGTTCTCTGTGATTACCACTGGTTGTAATAGGAAGGATAGGCTGTTCTCTGTGATTACCCCTGGTTGTAATAGGAAGGACAGTCTGTTCTCTGTGATTATCGTTGGTTGTAATAGAAAGGACAGGCTGTTCTCTGCGATTATCGCTGTTTGTAATAGGAAGCACTGGGTGTTCTCTGTGATTACCCCTGATTGTAATAGAAAGAATATGCTGTTCTCTGTGATTATCGCTGTTTGTAATAGAAAGGACAGGCTGTTCTCCGTGATTATCGCTGTTTGTAATAGAAAGGACAGGCTGTTCTCTGTGATTACCCCTGATTGTAATAGGAAGGACAGGCTGTTCTCTGTGATTACCCCTGGTTGAAATATAGGAAGGACAGGCTGTTCTCTGTGATTACCCCTGGTTGTAAGATAGGAAGGACAGGCTGTTCTCTGTGATTACGCCTGGTTGTAATATAGGAAGGACAGGCTGTTCTCTGTGATTACCCCTGGTTGTAATACAGGAAGGACAGGCTGTTCTCTGTGATCATCGCTGGTTGTAATAGAAAGGACAGGCTGTTCTCTGTGATTATCGCTGGTTGTAATAGGAAGGACAGGCTGTTCTCTGTGATTACGCCTGGTTGTAATATAGGAAGGACAGGCTGTTCTCTGTGATTACCCCTGGTTGTAATACAGGAAGGACAGGCTGTTCTCTGTGATCATCGCTGGTTGTAATAGAAAGGACAGGCTGTTCTCTGTGATTATCGCTGGTTGTAATAGGAAGGACAGGCTGTTCTCTGTGATTATCGCTGGTTGTAAGAGGAAGGACAGTCTGTTCTCTGTGATTATCGCTGGTTGTAATAGAAAGGACAGGCTGTTCTCTGTGATTATCGCTGTTTGTAATAGAAAGGACAGGCTGTTCTCTGTTATTACCCCTGATTGTAATAGGAAGGACAGGCTGTTCTCTGTGATTACCCCTGGCTGTAATATAGGGAGGACAGGTTGTTCTCTGTGATTATCGCTGGTTGTAATAGAAAGGACAGGCTGTTCTCTGTGATTATCGCTGGTTGTAATAGAAAGGACAGGCTGTTCTCTGTGATTATCGCTGGTTGTAATAGGAAGGACAGGCTGTTCTCTGTGATTATTGCTGGTTGTAATAGAAAGGACAGGCTGTTCTCTGTGATTATATACCCCTGGTTGTAATAGGAAGGACAGGCTGTTCTCTGTGATGATCGCTGGTTGTAATAGGAAGGACAGGCTGTTCTCTGTGATTACCCATGGTTGTAATAGGAAGGACAGGCTGTTCTCTGTGATTATCGCTGGTTGTAATAGAAAGGACAGGCTGTTCTCTGTGATTACCCCTGGTTGTAATAGAAAGGGTAGGCTGTTCTCTGTGATTATCGCTGGTTGTAATAGGAAGGACAGGCTGTTCTCTGTGATTACCCCAGGTTGTAATAGAAAGGGTAGGCTGTTCTCTGTGATTATCGCTGGTTGTAATAGAAAGGACAGGCTGTTCTCTGTGATTACCCCTGGTTGTAGGAAGGACAGGCTGTTCTCTTTGATTACCCCTGGTTGTAGGAAGGACAGGCTGTTCTCTGTGATTACCACTGGTTGTAATATGAAAGACAGGCTGTTCTCTGTGATTACCCCTGGTTGTAGGAAGGACAGGCTGTTCTCTGTGATTACCGCTGGGTGTAATAGAAAGGACTGGCTGTTCTCTGTGATTACCCCTGATTGTGATAGGAAGGACAGGCTGTTCTCTGTGATTACCCCTGATTGTAATAGGAAAGACAGGCTGTTCTCTGTGATTACCCCTGATTGTAATAGGAAAGACAGGCTGTTCTCTGTGATTACCCCTGATTGTGATAGGAAGGACAGGCTGTTCTCTGTGATTACCCCTGATTGTAATAGGAAAGACAGGCTGTTCTCTGTGATTACCCCTGATTGTAATAGGAAGGACAGGCTGTTCTCTGTGATTACCCCTGATTGTGATAGGAAGGACAGGCTGTTCTCTGTGATTACCCCTCTGATTACCCCTGGTTGAAATAGAAAGGACAGGGTGTTCTCAATGATTACCCCTGGTTATGATAGGAAGGACAGACTGTTCTCTGTGATTACCCCTGATTGTAATAGGAAGGACAGGCTGTTCTCTGTGATTACCCCTGGTTGAAATAGAAAGGACAGGGTGTTCTCAATGATTACCACTGGTTATGATAGGAAGGACAGGCTGTTCTCTGTGATTACCCCTGGTTGTAATAGGAAGGATAGACTGTTCTCTGTGATTACCCCTGGTTGAAATAGAAAGGACAGGGTGTTCTCAATGATTACCCCTGGTTATGATAGGAAGGACAGACTGTTCTCTGTGATTACCCCTGATTGTAATAGGAAGGACAGGCTGTTCTCTGTGATTACCCCTGGTTGAAATAGAAAGGACAGGGTGTTCTCAATGATTACCACTGGTTATGATAGGAAGGACAGGCTGTTCTCTGCGATTACCCCTGGTTGTAATAGGAAGGATAGGCTGTACTCGATGATTAACACTGGTTATGATAGGAAGGAGACATCAATCACAAACAGATAGGCAGAAACAGGAAATATGGAGAACGTTGGTACTAGAAACACAATACCAGGTACTTGGGAATCCCTTCTTCCGAGCACAAGTAAAACCCACTGACTTATTTTTTTTTTTATTTATTTTTTTTTTTATTCACATTTATGTCTAATTAAACTGCTTATCTAACAATAGTGATACACCTAAAATTGAACGAGATAAGTAGCTGCTTCTGTCATCCATTAAATGAGCATCCCAGACCCAATTATAAAATACTGCATACATCCCAGTTGATATTATATATCATTCATTGAATATTGCAAAACAATCTTCAGACAAAAAAGGCTTTAGTTTCCAAGAGAAAGACTAGCAGAAGAGCATTTAAGCACTAATCAGAACTGGTTAAATTTCCTTCCGTATTTTTGCATGATTTTTTATATATTCAGCTACACGTGTGAGAGATTTTTTATTTTGTAGACAATCTGATAAATGATTGTCATAGACTATAATATCCACAATAAGTCCCAGTTCATTGTATCTTTTATTGGATGAAGTGAGCATCATGTGTGAGTCTGGTAAGGATTGTTCCACATGTGGCGCACGGTTATGTAGAATCAGGACAACCACCAGCTTGGAATCTGTCAATATCAACATGTAAAATTGAAGTGAGAAAACCATCAGACCTGTTAACAGCCAGTTCTCGGTAACACTCTTTGTTGTCATGATTATCTCCCTTGTCACAAACCATCCATCAGCTTGACACAGTACAGCCAAAATAGTAGGATGGTAAGGACAAATGTCATTCATGGTTTGAAATTTGTGCTTCCATTCTTAAATGGTTCAATAACCCCTCTCCAGATATATCTTGAGTTACATTCCAAAAAAGATCTCAAAATTGCATAGCTTTTCCATGGGATTTCAAAGTAGTGTATTGATTTTAACATCAATAGATCCAGAACACAACACTCCAATTAAATGCAACATATACAGGTGATGGGAAAAGATACCAGTATACTGACATGAAGGCATGACCCCACAGGCCAATATTCTGCATGCATATCTAAAAACATCATATAGACCAGAAATGATCCATGCAAAGATTTGTATCTCAGTCATGCTCTTATTGTAGATGTTCATGTCGACATCCTTGATGACATGAAAACAGAATCTAATCTTGAAATGTCACAGGTGTGTTATTCATGTGATTTCAAAGAAGCCTTATTATTTAATGACCACATGTCAACAGTCAATGTCACAGTACAAAACTGAATTTAGCTTTCACTAAACTCTTTAAGTCCAGATTCACCTGTGAGTAGTTCATGTGATTCCACAGAATCTTACTTATTTTGAGGTTAATAAGTCAGTGGTCAAGGCCTCTTCACTCCAAAAACTGAATATAAACGGTTTCTTCAGTTATAATTCACCAAACTTCTTGAAACTGCACAGGTGTGCTATCCATGTAATTTCAAGGAAGCCTACTTATTTTGAGGTTGAAGATCAAGGTCACAGTTCCCCAAAACTTGTTCGGATTGTACCAAGAGTTAGGATTCGCCAAGCTTCTCAAAACATCACAAAAGCATTGTCCGTGATTCCAAAGAATCCTATAGATTTTAGATCACAAGGTCTAGCAAGGTCACAGTGCCCTGAAAGTGAATCTATAGCCTTGTGCACTCTGTAAAATGTACATATAATTTACCAATATTCATGAAAGTTAAGGATAAGATAAAATTATCAAAGGTCAAGGTCATAATATGCCAAACTTGGAAATAGTCTTGCAAGGTTAATATATATTGCATTAGTTCTTCATTTCACAAAAGCTCACAAGGTCATGCTGGTCATGTTACATCCAGGTATGATAACAAGTCTATTGTCAACAAGGAAGAAAGTAATAAATTACACTTTAAAATATTTCTTGTTAATCAGTAACCTCAAAACCATCTTTTCAAATACTAAGAGGCTATACAGAACACCCCTGGAGCCCAAGATACTTGGGTTTAACAATATATGCAACACAGTTTTATAGAAACTCCAGAACATCATGGATTTTTTAACAAAACAGGAGCATTTGATTGGTTTATTCATATACAAGAGCAATGCATTCATATGATGTCAGCAATGGAAATGACATGATGTCACAGATGGATGTTACAATGAAAATATATCAGTACTCTGATCACACAACAAAAAAGATCCATGATGATATGGAGTTTCTATACAAATCCATTGTTCTAGGATTCTTATCCTCTTCACAAACAAAACATGCAAACACCTTGTGTGTCTTATCCATATCAGTCAGCGGATGCACTTGCACAATTGATTAAAAAATAACTTGGTATAAGCATTCACTCTGCCAAGTGATAAAAAACTGCCCTCTGTTGCAAATAACGTGACTAGGTTTTTTGCTATACAAGGGTGTTTTTTGCTCTACAAGGGTGTAATTGACAGTTATTCTACTTTGATCATCATTCAAACTCTCACTTGCATACCTTTAGAATTAACATGAATTTAAGGAAGATAGAATGATGGATTTTTTTCAAACAATCACCCAGAGAAGTGATTCATCCATTGTCTTTCTTCAAGAACATGTGCAGGGTTTACAAAATGTGTACAGTCAATACAAATAAAAAAAAGTACTATGGTTAATGGTTATTTGCACAAAAAAAGATAACAAGCGTTCTGAGAACCCCAACATCTCGCCTTGCGGGGTCATCCGCCAAAGGTGCAGCAGTATTGAAAGCATACATGTAGAGCAAACAATAAGGTCTGGAATAAGTGATGCGGTACAGACAATAATGTCTGGAATAGATTATCTGGTACAGACAATAACATCAGTCCCATGTGGGATTACTGGCAAAAGTTAATCCCATGTAGGATGGATAGGTCAGTGCAGTCGGATTACTGGTACGGCATTCCAGTGTGAGATTACTGCTGGGTGGACCAGTCCCATGTTATTACTGATGGATAGTCCTCTGTGGGATTACTGCTGGATAGTCCAGTCCCAAGTGGGATTACTACCATCACCATCATGGTATGGATGGTAGTGATGGTATGGATGGTAGTGATGGTATGGATGGTAGTGATGTATGGATGGTAGTGATGGTAGGAATGGTAGTGATGGTATGGATGGTAGTGATGGTATGGATGGTAGTGATGGTATGGATGGTAGTGATGGTATGGATGGTAGTGATGGAATGGATGGTAGTGATGGTATGAATGGTAGTGATGGTATGGATGGTAGTGATGGTATGGATAGTAGTGATGGTAGGAATGGTATGGATAGTAGTGATGGTAGAAATGGTAGTGATGGTATGGATGGTAGTGATGGTATGGTAGTGATGGTATGGATGGTAGTGATGGTATGGATGGTAGTGATGGTAGGAATGGTATGGATGGTAGTGATGGTATGGATGGTAGGAATGGTAGTTATGGTATGGATGGTAGTGATGGTATTGATGGTAGTGATGGTATGGATGGTAGTGATGGTA